>APFE030834336.1:57960-90799 GCA_000404065.3 Pinus taeda
CTCCTATATATAGAAAGGAGGTCTTGTCATTTGTATCATCCAAGAATTGTTCATTTGTGTAATGTAAAGAAGGTTGCCCCCTCGAAGAGGCTGAATTCTAAGGCGTTCAACTATATTTTCTATTTTTTTGTGAGTTGGTTTCATAACAAAATAACATTACAATCAATTATCAAAGAAGAGAAATCACCTTAATCTTGTTGCCCTAGATTTCTCAACATGGTATCAGAGCCAAGTTGACAACAAAGGAAAGGCATCTTGAAGATCACTCCATTGTACATGGATACATAATTTCTAAGCAGAAGGAGAGCATCAAGGAAATCACATCTTCAAGGAGGACTATCCATCACATCACACATCATCACAACTCTTGAAAGAATAAGAAGACCTAAAAGAGCCTACCTCCATTCAAAGAAGGACTCTACACTTGAAGCAGTCTTTGGAAGCTTACAAATTCTACAATAATCAACCAACGGAAGCAACATAGCGCTTCATCGTCAAAATGACCTCCCTCACATTGAGGAAAGGATCACATCTCAAACATCCTTAAAGAATATCATCAAGGAGGCATTTTCAATTGCCAAATAAGTAGTGGAAGTCAACATCATCAAGAAGGAATCCAATTGAAGATATCATTGTCAAAGGCGCATCTTCACTTTGACAAGTATTCTATATTTTATGTCTCAATCTACAATGACTTGTTTCTACAAGGAGAACAACAAACTTCTTGGGTCATCAAATTACCTTGCATGGAAGAAGAGAACAGATTTGATCCTCATAAAGAATGAAGTTAGTGAATATGTCACGAGATAAATCACTAAACCTCCTCAAGATAAATATCAAGCACTATAAAATTACATTAAAGGAGAAATAAGGGCTCAAAGAATCCTTATTGAGTCAGTCAAGGATTCTCTCATCCCTTATTTAGAAAAGTTGAAGAAAATGAAGGAGATCTATGACAAGTTAGTAGAATTGTTCTTTGTAAGCACTACAGGAGAAATTATATCATTAATAACCGAACTATATAATATGAAGGTTTCAAAGGAATAAGGGGTAGCCTCATACCTTATGAGGGTATCTCAAATAAGAGACTAACTACAAGAGTTGTGAGAACTAATGTGTAATCATGAAATGACCAACATTGTGCTCAATGCACTACCTAATGAATGGGGCCACTTTGCATAAAGTATTTATGGAAAGAAGGAAATTGTCCCATTCAATGATCTATAATCATTATGAAAATTGAAGAATCTAGATTGAAGGAGAAGAATGATGTTGGATCAAATGAACAAACACAAGCATATGCAATAATGGCAAGGAGGAAAATAAAATTTAGGAACTTTGAGACTTGAAATAAGTTTCAAAAGAAAATTGATATGTCTAAGATTCAATGCTATGAGTGTAATGAATATGGGCACTTCAAAAGAAATTGTACTAAACTCAAGAAGTACAACAAGAAGGGAAAGGAAAGGAATGAAGCCCATGTCATCGAACAAGTAGAAGAACCTAAAAAGAAGAAGTAAAAGAAGGAGGAAGTAAAATACCTCTACTATGACTAAAGATAACATCATATACTTAGTTCTTTTCAGTTTCTAGAAGATAGTTGTCATGATGGAAATCATCATAAGTATGATAGGGTGCATCGTAGCAAGTATTGAAATGGCACCGTCTGCAATCACCATGATCGAAGGGAAGTAGCTCATGCCATCTTAATTGGAAGCATAAAAGGACAACCGAAGTAAGAAGTTTATATGGTTTGAGAAAGTCATCGAACACAAAAGTAAGATAAAAAAAATTCTTCATCATCATTATCAAGAATCATTTTACAGAATGAGGATTGTCAATATCCTCCATTGGAATTTTTGTTAAAAGGTTCACCTCTACTTAGAAGAAGAAGGTGTCACATAGGTGGTCTAAATTCCACATAGTGTGGGATCCACAGTTTACAAGGATAGTAAAATGATGACTAATATGTGAAACATATCAAGTTGGTTGAAGTATTTTAATATTCAAGCAAGGAAAGGAAAACCAAAAGAAGGAAGAGGTATGCATATATTTTATAAATAAAGTCATTTCATCATATAGCTTCAGATAGAATGGTTGAATTCTCTATCTCATAAGCATCATTCAATAATAAGTGGCTCTTCCAATGAATGATACATGAAGGTATGAATCCAATGTACATTGACTTATTCTACATATTGACAAGATGAAATCAACATGATATGACCGCATCAAGAATATGATGTGGTTGGAAGCTATGGTTCCTATGATGAAGGGACTATGTATAGAAGATCCCGAGGAAGCCATTGGCAAAGAATGTGAAAGAATATTTCATGAAAAGATAAGATAAGTGATCAACATCTAGTAACTATAAGGATTAGCTATGACATCTCCATGGGGAATGTATGAAGACCTTGATATGTATGTTGGAGAAGGAGAACCTTGGTAATGTATGTAATGGAGATGGATTCATACAATATGTGAAAGGATGTTGATGTTGCAAGAAGCTGATGCCATGACGAAAGTCCATCATAAAGAGGAAACTTTGATTTAATGTTCATTTTTATTTTTGAGAAATCATCTGGTTGGGTTGAAATAGGGCTACCGAAAAAGGGTTGTAGAAAGTCATATACAACTAGTATTCATGAGATTGGATGGAAGATCCAGAAAGAAACATGACTTTGATGAGGTAGCTATATGAAGGATAGCCATATTTGGACTAGAATATCACTTTTTGATAAAGAGAAGGATGACATGACTATTGGTTCAACACTATGTTTTGTTGAAGGAAAGCGATGGAGAATATGGTCAATGCCCTATGAAGAAATTATAGAAGAAGAAGGCTACATGATAAGGAAGTTGAAGTTCATCCATGAAATGATGATGCTGAAATAAGGAGCCCTACAAGCAGTTGATAGTACCATGATCTCCACCAAAGAGCAAATAGTTGTTGGTAACAACTCCCTAGGTAAGAGGGAGCTTGGGTATATTCCTTTTATAGGAATGAGCAGATCATCCCTAGTTGAGAGGGAGAGATAGACACATCATTATTATCTTCATGCTATGATGAAATAATGGAGGATTGGGTAAGCATCTGAATTCCGATACTTTTTTAGGATGAGATAGGGCATCCAATAGGTAAGAGTAATCGAAGAGGAGATTCCTTGAGGATGTATTAATCCAAGATAAGAATGGTCCTAGAAGGACATACCTTGTGAACCTCCGGAGGGGGTATGTTCCTTGAGAGAAAATGATGAAGGTGCCTATAAATCATTGGTCTCCCGAACATTGTTCTCTAATCTTGTGGAGAGATAGAGTTGTTAGTCAAGGTCTTGTTATATGACAATGATGGATGATATGATGAGATGCGCTGATATAAGCTTATGAGATGGCTTACCAATCCAACTCTTCTTATGGGAATTATTGAATATGAGAATGTCCAAGTATCTTGTATGTATTATGAATACCTCCGTAGTTAAGAGGGATTGTTGAAATAAGTATCTAGGTTCGGTCTACATAAATATGAAATGTACTCCTGATTCTTGTATATTGTGAAAATAAAGAACAATTATTATTATTATTTTTGTAGCATGGGTTTCATGCTCAAGCTCAATTTATTTGCAGGACAAACACCCATTTAGTGCTTCTAGGGTTTGTCATAGAGTGAAGAAGTCAATTGAGTCATTTTCATATATGAAAGACCTCATTGGGCACTTTGTATCATGTAAAAGAAATTTATGTAAGTGAAAAAGTGCCAAATGTTCTCCTCCAAGAACAAGTCAGCCTGCAAGAAGGGAATTCGACCCTACAAGTGACAAGCTAGCCTCATGAAGAGAAACTAGACCTCACAAGAAGCCTATATCGAGGAGCTCAAATTCATTTGAAGAGAGCATCCAAGAAGTTTGTACAAGGAAGAAAAAGAGACCTAAAAGGAGCGAAGAAGGAGAACAAAAGGAAGAAAAAAAATCATTTTCGAGACATTTTTGGGTTGCATCATCTCACACGTTCGAGGAAACTAGGTGATCGTTTGCAGAAGCAAGACCGAAAATTGTAGTCACCTTGGAGGCCGAAATCAAGTGTGAAAAAGATAAAGTTTGGAGGCAAAGTCATCAAGTAAAAGATATCAAAACAAGCGAAGAATAAAGGAGTAAAACTTCACCATCTTTTCTCACATGTGCCTAACTAGGGTTTTTGCACTAGAGGTCGTAAACTATAGTTTTGATGCAGCAGATTTTTTTTTGAAGAAGAGGTTGAAATCTAAAGTTCTGAAGCAGGTTTACTTGGGGTTGAATTTGTGAGAGGAAATTTCATGAAGAAGACATTTGACTTGGTCTTGGAGGGGTCTTGGTCTTGGGTCATAGGTCTTGGAATTCATCATTTGAATATTATATAAGACGAGAAGAATTCTTGTGGGCTTTCCTCTCAAGAGGAGAGGTTTTGTTCTTGACTTGCATCCTATATCTTGTGTCCACTTGGCTCATTGGTATTCATTATTTGGTGGTTTTTTCTTATGATAAATAACATAGTATAAATCAATATAAGAACAATCTAACTAAAAGTACATCAAGTTAATTAAAATAACGTCACAAGCAGTCATCAAAGAAGATAAATCATGCTAATCTAGTTGCCCTAGATTTCTCAACATGGTATCAGAGCCAAGTTGACAACAACAAGGAAAGGAAGCTTCAAGATAAATCCATTGAAGAAGGATACATAAGGTCCAAGCATAAGAAGAGGATCAAGGAGATAAATTCTTTAAGGAGGACTATCCATTACATCACAAGGATAACATCATCAAAACTCTCGGAAGAAGAAGAAGACCTTAATGACCCTACATCCATTCAAAGAAGGAATCTACACTTGAAGCATTCTTTGGCAGTTTACACAATATACAATCATCAACCAAGGGAAGTAATAAAGAGCACTTCATCATCAAAGTGTTCTCACTCACATTGAAGAAAGGATCACATCTCAAACATCCTTGAAGAATATCATCAAGCCATAATCATCAAGGAGGCATCTTCACTTGTCAAAGAAGTAGTGGAAGTCAACATCATAAAGAAGGCATCTAGTTGAAGATATCATCATCAAATGAGCATCTTCACTTGACAAGTATTCTATAGTTTATGTTTCAATCTACAATGACTTATTTATGCAAGGAGAACAAAAAACATGTTGGCTCATCTAATTATTGTGCATGGAAGAAGAAATAGATTTGATCCTCATAGAAAATGTAGTTAGTGACTATGTCATAGGATCAATCACTAAACCTCCTCAAGAGAATTCTCAAGCAATATCAAAGTACATGAAAGGAGAGATAAGGGCTAAAATAATCCTTATTGAATCAATCAAGGATTCTCTCATCCCTTATGTAGCAAAGTTGAAGACAATGAAAGAGATCCATGAAAATATGGTAGAATTGTTCTCTATAAGCACTAAATGAGAAATGATATCATTAAGAACCAAACCATACAAGATGAAGGTATAAAAGGAAGAAGGGGTAGCCTCATATCTTATGAGGGTATCTCACATAATATATCAACTACAAGAGCTAGGAGAACTAATTTATGATCGTGAAATGACCACCATTATGCTCAACGCATTACCTAATGAATGGGGCAACCTTGCATAAAGTATTTATGGAAATAGTGAAACTACCCCATTCAATGATCTATTGTCATTATGTAGAATTGAAGAATCTAGATTAAAGGTGAAGAATGATTTTGAACCAAATGAACAAACACAAGCATATGCAATAATGGAAAGGAGGAAAATAAAATTTGGGAAGTTGTTGTAGCGGCTACAACCACCCTCCAAAATTTTTCCTATGCTTCGATTTTGGAGCCTTCCTTCTAAAAATCAACAACTTATCTCTCAATGTTATAGGTATTCGTGCTTTGATTGAGATTTATCCTTTTAGTTTGGCTTATGTTCGCTTACTTAGTTGATTTCCTAACCCACAATCTAATATCTTGAATTTGTTGATTAGTAGTTTTGGGCTTGCCCTAGAAACTATGCAATTCTTGAGGGAAACTAGCCTTGTTGTTGGGAATTTTATAGTCTCCAAGAAGAAAGTTGCAGAAGTCTCCAAGAGGAAAGTTGCAGGGGTCTCCAAGATGACAATTCATGGGTTGGCTCCAACTGCACACTGTGCAGTTCCAGGAGCCAGTCTCCCAGCTTGGCCACATTGCATAGTCTCTCCGAGGCCTTGGCCCAGACTGAACTGCAATTGTGCAATTCCAGTCATCAAGCTTCCACAATTACTATTGGGACTATGCAAGGTGTAGTTCCCACAATCAGTCAATCACCCTTGTAAATCAAAACTATGCAATCCTTCCCATCAAGAGCCCGACTTGCTTCTTGAACTCGTCTTGAAGTTGTTTTGCTTTAAGTTGACATTTTATTTCCATGAGTGTCCTCTCTGTCCCACAGGTACAACAGTTGTTGAGCATCTTTATAGCAATCATAGTTAACATGGTATCCAAGAGATCTTCATCACAGGAAATTATCGAGAGAAGTATTGGGGAAGCAGTGGAGCAGATATCAATTGATCTACCAGTTTATGCAGATACTCAGTGGTTTATTGAGAAGAACAACACTAACATGGAAATAGATCAAATACATCTTTGTAAAAGACTTTGAGGCAGATCTGGAAGCCCGACAGGTATATGGTAGCATCTAGCAGTCAGGGTTATACAAGGTTTCATGCAAGTACCCCACCTTCCCATGTGTGGACATCATTAGCTGGATTGTCTCACATACAAATGAACAAAAAATGAAATTGATCAGCGCCAATGAGAATAAGCTTTCCACGTTCAGGGCAAAAGACTTTTAGCAGATGTATCATATTCCCAAGCCGGTGAATCACATGGAATCACTCTTCTATGCAACCCATAGCTATATGAACACAAGAGAAATTTTCAAGCACTAGACGAAAGAGCCATCGAAGTTTAGACATACACCCACCAATGTTTACAAGACAAAGTCCCTCAAGAACATCTTTTCCTACAAAATATATGGTCAAGAGAGCACAGAAACCTTTCCTAAAGGGTGGGCAATATTACTAAACTAGCTGGTGAATGATGGGATTCCATTCAACTGGTTGGATTTGTTGGTTCAACAGTTGAAGTCCCATGTAACTAAGGCTAAGAATCCACCTAGGAATAAGCAAGCAAGGTTTTACATGTTTGCATACTTACTGGATGCAATTTGTGCACAACAGCAGTTCCCTGGCATGAATTGGACATGCACACCAAAAGAGACTGTGGTGAATATCTATTGCAAGTTGTTTTCCGACTACAACTTTCAAAGAGTGATGGAAAGGCTAATTGGACACTTTATCATCATGTTATACAAGCTTATCTTTGAGCAGAATCCACCTTAGATGTACAGAGAATAAATGGAGGCCATAGTAGACATTACAGATTGATATGCCTCATCAAGTGGCACCTTCATCAAAGTGTTTGGTAGAGAGAAGCTCTACATGTGCTGCCAAGGTATGTCATCGACAAACTACTCATGTAAGAAGTTTCATACCACCTCACTATAGGGTTGTTAGTAGGACTGAATAGGAAGAGGAAAGAACCATGGCCCACTCTTCCTTTGTGGATCAGATTATATGAGATTAAGAGCCTGAAAGATGCAAATTTTGAGGCTAAGGACATAGTCAAATTCGAGTTTGGCACCAAGGACTTTAATCCATATGATCCTCACAGTATTTGCAAGGACAACTGTACATGATTGTACTTTCCATGGATTCACGTGACATTTCATTGGCAAGAGGAGGACCCTTGGAGGTACTTATAAAATTCCTCTAGACTTAATGAGCCGGTCAGTGTAACAGGAACTTGGAAGGTTTCTCTAAAGAAAACAATAACTCTAGGAGCAACAACAACAGTAGTAGAAGGAAATAATCCATTTCACAAAAAGGGAAAGAGGAAGATTACTGACAACCAAGAGGACAAGAAAATATGCAAGATGAAGGTAGATCCTATCCTAGAGAAGGCATCTTTAGTAACAGAAGCAAAGAGGGAGCAGTGGATCAAGAGAGAAGAATGGAGGAAGATAGAAAAGTAGAGGTTGCAGGAAGAAAAACTGAAGTTGCAGGAGACAAAGAAGAATTTGAAGGAAGAATAGGAGTTAAGGAGGAGAGAATGAGAAAAGAAGAAGAAGAAGGAATAAGAACAAAGGAAAGTTGTGATGATAGAGGAAATAGTGCCCATACAATATGAAGAGTTGGAACAACCAACTGAAGAGGAGGAAGGTGAGAAGATGCATGATTAGAAGTTTTCTCAACAAACTGAGCAATTGATTGAAGTAACAGACATGGAGTTGGAACAAGAGCCACAAAATGAAGATGTTGACCTGATGTCGAGAGCACCATAGGTCATCCCTCAGTTTCCACCACCTCCAGCAGCAGAGCTAGTCTCGAGCAAGCAAGGAGATTATGTTCTCTTGAGGATTACCTGGTTATGGACATGTACAATCTACCATTCGATGAGTTCCAAAAGAGGATTGTATAAGTGCGGAGGAAGAACTTTTAGGATGATCACACATCACTTGCATTCATCAAGGAAAGGGTAATAGTGTCGGACACCAAGAAGCATCTAGCTACCATTTATGAAGCTAGCTTGGCTTATGCAGAAGCAAGAAGCTCAAATGTTAAGTATTTGACAGTTGAGAATGAGAAACTCGCAAAAACTTGTAGGCTTCCATACAAGAGGCAGAACAACTCCGAGCAAAAACGCAAAATGTAGTTTCCATAATGGGGGAGATGAAGAAAGTTGTACTTGCTAAAGTATCATCACTTGGAGACACCATGTGGAAGCTCTATGACGGATTTTTCACCGTGCATAAGGCAGTTGTCCATTTGCATGGCCTACAGTAGGGGAGCAAAGAGTTTGTTCAAAATCTCAAAAACATACATGCTGCCATCGCCCATGTACAAGAGTGGACAATGCGGTACAAAGGAGCCCCGCTTGACTTAGAGAAGAAGATGAAGCCACAAGCAGAGTTGGAGAATGCGAAGGTTTGAATGTTGATCTAGAACAATGAGGAACTTGCCTCATTCATCGGTAGAATACATGCCTCATATGTGCGGTTGCACAATAGTTTGGATGTCATGGTGAGAAAGCACTAGATCCCATCAATCGGTTCCCTCCCCGATGAGAAACCCAAGAACCAAGTATGAATGGAGATCAATGAGTACTTGAATTAGCTAATATGAGAAGCCACCAAGGAAGACTTGGAGTTGAACGCACATAACATGCAGAAATACATCGATGGTCCTGTCAAAGTCAAGAAAATGTTGCTCATGCTTTAGAATGAGTTGGATACATGTTCCAAGACAGTGTACTCGAATGCCATGGAGGCTAGAGTCTGCTTCCAGAAAGACACTGTCAAGCATTTTTGGGACACCATGACACATTATTGTCATGGCTTCAAGTCAAAAGCACCCAAGAGAGTCAACAAATTGAACCTGTAGTATGGGTGTTCCTAGATGTGTGACATGCACCTATGTTCGGTTAAAGGTGACTCGAGTGGAGTGTCCAATTAAATGTGACTAGGAGGTGAGATGTTCAGTTATGTGCGACCCCATCGTCGGTTAAAGGCAACTCAGTTAGTTATGTGGGACAAGTGGGAAAACACTTAAAGTGGGTGCACCGGTGGGCAGGTGCCTGCTTGATGTGTGATGTGGGAAAGTGACCATGCAGAGGCGACCAGTGGGAAAGATGTGCGATGGGTGAACCAGTTTGTGGACTGGTTGGATGGCTTGGAAGAGTGATATGTGAAGTATGAAGTTCATGTAGAGTCAGTTGCATGATGGGCAAGCTGACCCATGAGAGAGACACGACAATGCATATGTGAAGAGGTGCAACGTGTTTGTAGGTAGGTTGATCGAGTGTTAACATGGAGAGGTCGACCCATGGGAAGCCCCAACCGACGCGCCTCTTGGGCGAATGACACTTGGTGAAAGTCGTATAAGTAGGAGATGGTGTGATGGAGCTTGGAGACCCCTCAACCATAGCAAAGTTCAACATAGAAGAGAACCGAGTGAAGGGAAGTGAAGAAGAATAGGCTGAAGGGTGAAGACTTGGGTCAGGTAGGCACAACGCGTAGTAGGTAGGGTGTGGGTATGGAGTGTCGCTGGCATTAAACTAGGTGATGTGCCCGCCTAGCGGGCAACTTTGCATGGTTGTAGGATGGGCAGACACTGATTTGGGCACGACTAAATGGAGGATTGGGCATAATTGAATGGTTAGTTGGGCAAGTTAAACGACAACGCCAATAAGACCAAACGATGAGTTGGGCCAGTCTGAACAATAGTGTTGGGTAGGGCCGAACGATGGAGCTGGGAACATCTATTGCATGAATTTGGGCAACACGAGCTTAGGTTTTATGACAGAGGTAGTGCGGACAAGTGGTAGCATGGTGAGCTACATGACCCAGGCATGACTATCGGGTGAAATCATCAAGGCATCCAAGTGGCTGCACAGACTTGGATAAAACTTGTAAAATATTATATTTGAAGATTTTATATTTTATTAGGCAAACTTGACCGGGAGTTTCCCCGCCCAATTATATGTTTGTATACTTTTTTATTATTAATGATTGATGATTCCACTACATAATTGAAGATAATTGAAGAAGACAATATAAAATTTATTTCCATTGCATTGTGAAACACTTAAAGAGAAATTGGTTAAGTGTTGAAGTAGGCGTAGTTTGTGTTCTTGAGTATTGGTGAAAATAAAAAGTATGGTGATGCCAAACCCACCTATGTGTGGTTGAAATACTACCACTAGAATAGGGGGATGACATATGGTATCAGAGCTTGTTTTGTAGAAAATGGGCTTTGGTTGAAGAAGGATCAGGAATACGAGAGTAGTGGTTGCATTTGGTATTGAAGCTTGAGACTTAGGATTTGGTCGTAATGCAACATAGTTGAGCAAGGGTGAAGCATTGAGCTTGGGCGAAGCTAAAAGATGGAAGAGTGTTGTGAGAGACTTGTGCAGAAATTATACAGGTTGAAGCACATGAAGGAAGAAAGATTGAGAATTCAGAATGAACTTGAGATCTTGGAAGAAAATATTAAAAGAGAGCTTCTTCAACTTGGTTGGGAAATGGAGGAGGATGAAGGTACCAATTGCGACGAAGAGAATGAATCCACATACAAAGAGGAATGTGTTGTAGAAGTGTCAATGAAAGAGGAGGAAATTGGGGCGATGACACTTGCCTAAGTTGATCTAGATTCGTGCACATTGCAGAC
This sequence comes from Pinus taeda, assembly GCA_000404065.3. Taxonomy (NCBI): domain Eukaryota; kingdom Viridiplantae; phylum Streptophyta; class Pinopsida; order Pinales; family Pinaceae; genus Pinus; species Pinus taeda. The sequence continues at coordinate 69,230 of APFE030834336.1, forward strand.
ATTGATGTAGGAGGCACTCACATGGAGGGACCTCATGAAAATGTAACTATTGATGTTACTTATGTTTCATTGGAGCATCTAGAGGATGGGCCATATGTAGGTATGGCCAAAGGAAGTTCACCAATGTGATGGAAAACCTTACCATGGATGACTACAATGAGACCTTATGCATCGAGGAAGGAAGGAACATTGGTTGTTGCAGGACTTGTTGGGGAAATTTGTGACCTTATGGCAGAAGGTGCAAATTCCCATGAAAAGGGTGGAACATGATGAACTTTGCAATGGATGAGTCATGGTTAGACAAGTGGAGAATTGGCTAGGTGGCTGGTATGACTCATGGATAGACTGAAGAAAGGGCACACTAACGTTATGATTATATGATACTTAGGTGGAATTCTTCATGGTTGAGACCAAGAGGTAGTCTCCGTGGAACTTTAGTGGGGTAGGCAACAATGATGAAGGAACCTGTGATATGATATGAGGTTAGAGTGATTGAGGGCACAAGACCTAAACAAGGGCAAGGATTTGATGACCGAAGTTGTGATGGGTCTACTAGAGTGGACAAGATGGACATCAGAAGTCATGAGGCATTGAGTTTGATAGATGGAGCATGACAGACTTTGTGCAGAGAAATTATGTAGGAGCACGTATAGAGATGTCACTTATGGGCATCCAAGGAGAAGTGCCAAGGAAGGGATGTTGTGCAGATGGACTTTCTGGTGCAACATGGAGAAATTTTGCAGATGGATGGATGGTGATGTTGTTCACATTTGGACAATGTTGTACCTTAAGAAACCAATTTCCCGGCTGTATAGAAATTATGCTTAAGACATTAATAATTACAAATATTGCCACTTGTTTGTCACTTGTTTATCACTCAATTATATATTGCGTTCTCAAATGAAGGACATGGGAAATTTGGTTCTTGATCCTCAATACTTAGGTGACATGATAACATTAGAATTCCATTTGATTGTTGAATATAAATGATGAATGAAGAAAGATTGAATACGTCATAGACAATATGTTGTTTAGCACAGGATCTACTATCTATGCCACTAGGAGAAGTTATAGATGATATGTCGTTTTATACTAAAACTACAATCTGCAACTTAGAAGAATTACAAAGATGGGAAATTCAAGTATAGGAGTGCTCTTTAAGGAATTTAACTTTATTTACATAGGCAAATAAAGGCCTGCAGCTTCAATTACTATACTCAAAGAAAGAAAACATAAGATGACACATAATAGAGAAAAGACAAAATCATACCCAAAAACATATGGAAAACTTCTGATTCTTCATTAATCAATAGTTGTATCAGGAATTTAGTAGCTTAGTCTCCAGGTTCTCCAAAATTCGAACCCCTTCTTTCTAAATTTACCTCTTTTTATACCTTACAAGACAATTGGTGATCACCAAAATTGTCAAACTACTTAATTATTTTCCTAACTATCTAGAGTAAAAATTATTACAAAACAGTACACAGAGGGTAAAAGACACCTCCTTCTAAAGAATATAGAATAACAGGAAGTAACGGAAGTTAGACAATAATGATAACTTCTATCTTTTTGACTCTATTGTTCGACTACTGAGTTTCTCTGTAGAAGCTTTAATAATGATTAAACCATTTTAATTATAATAAACTTTGACAAAACCCCGTGCGTGAACCCAGGCTTACGTATGTATCGGGCATGTTTTGATTGGCCAAAACACAAGAAAACCAGACCAATCACCTTCCTTTGAAGTTTTAGTCATCCACTGCTAATTCTGATTGTCTCACTTAAACAACGGAATTGGATATTTTATGTGAAACATTAGTTTGCCACGGAATTGAAAGGATTTAACAATTTGATTCATAAACCCGTCGAGTCCCCCTTAGCTGTGCATGAGCCGTCCGATAATTTGTTCAATAAATGGTCTGATCCTTTGGAACCCACGAGATCTTAAACTCATTTGAAATAAATCCTATGTAGTCCTCCTGTTCAACGCTCTGTTGACTCCCGTACGGACCCGATGGGAAATATATATCACTAGTTAATAATCTATCAGGTTTGACTTTAGCACTAAAACCCATTCATTTCTTCGCTCGATATCCATTGGATCCCGTATTTTTGGATGGATAACTAAGATTAACTTGGACTTCAACAAGTTTGAACTACATTTGATATACTGTCACATCCGATAATTTGTCACTCGATTGTCGTTGGATTAGTGGCTTGTCGATCAATGGCCTAGATCTTCTTGCAAGTATACCTTCGCATCAGATTTATGAAACAAAACCATTCTAGCTGACTTGTGCGATTACCATTGGATCCGTGGCTTGTGGATCAACGACTCAAATCTTCCCATAGGTACACCGTCGCATTGGATTTCCGAAACAAAACCCGTTCAAGTTAACTTGTGCAAAATCAAACAAAATACTTCAATTCTCTTAGACTTTGCGAGGGTAAAGCATATAAGGGAACTACAATGAGAACGAAACCCTGCAACAATTCTAGGCCACACGTTGTGGTCAATCAAGCTCATGTCGTGGTCAACTACAAGGTTGATCCTTAATTAACCTTCAAACTTTTTGTTTTCTTGTAGCACACCTCATCATACTCATCAAGCTATCGCTTGATCACGCCTCTTAAACCTGCATGGCGTTTAAACAAAGGTTTGATTTTTCATTTCTTTTGATTTTTCTTTCATTTCGTGATAAGACTGAAAATAAGGCTTAAATCACAATATAAGCTACAACATCTGGCTCCACTTGGGGATAATGATTTTTTCACAGAAGCACTAAGAACCACAGATCAGTGCCTTCACCTCGGGCATGGAGTCATATATTGCTTAATCAATTTAAATATTATGGCATTTGCACACTGATTTCACTCAGATATCTATAATAATTGGATGCATGTGCTTTGATAGTAAGGCGCTGAGAATCATAGATCAGTGGCCTTAATTGGGCATGGAGTCCAGAACTCTGAAAACCTTTAAATTTGAAAAAATAAAACCCAACATTCTTGAAGTTTGAAACCTCTGCAAACCGGTTTCCAACTGGGACAATCACCCTTATTTATCCACTAAAAATAAACTAAAGAACTGCAACTGCAAACCAAATACTCAACACCTAAGTTTATTTATGTACAGGTTCCTACCTATGTGCATGAATGATCTTCATTAGGTGAATTCAATCTTCCAACGGTACCAGGTTAGCATTTGAGTGCCTGATCTAGAACCATTCTGCCAATGAATTTTGAAAATACAATTCATCCTCAACAAAAAATAAACTATGCATAAGGGCAGCTCACAACAAAAATTAGGAATATTTCCACAATATGGTATATGCAGGCTGTTAATAAATTTCTCCATGTAATCTGCCACAATATCTTCAAAAGTATAAGAAAAAATATGGTCTTCATTAGCTCCAAAAAAGAAAGTCTCTATGTATGAAGGTTCTTGCTTGAATAGACCTTCTATTGGGATGATATGCTCAATAGAACAATCAACAACATCTTTAAGAAAATGATCTATGTCATTTTTATGTCTCCACTTTTCATCTCTGAGCTTTGATTGAAAATAATTTGTAATTGTGACCTCAGGAAGAAAAAGAAAATTTTTCACATCACTATATGACATATGGCCAACTTAAAATAGATTGTTTACGTCTGATCCATGGGCATGATTGTGTTCTTCAATGCAATGATATACACTCTCTTTATCAAATTTATTTTTACATAATATAGCCTCTTTTGCTATGATAAATGGCTCAATATATTGTTGTCCAAGATTTCCCACATGTTGGTTTCCTTCTCTATGTTCAACACCCAACTGATGAACTTGAATACCTTCTTCCCGTTCCTTACTTATTTCTCCCACTTCTTGACTACTGGGCATAAATTCTTGATGCATGTTTTAACTTTTCTCCATTTTAATACTCTCTTGATTTGCTTGGAACAGAGTCAACCAATTCTCTACTTGTGAGGTTATTGAAGAAAAGTCATTTATAAACTTTTCCACATCACTTTGAGAAAATGATAGTTCTTTGCTTCCAGAGACTTGCTCATAATTAATTTGGCTATAACCTCTCTAAATGCTTGATATATTATCAACATGATCATTATTTTCTGCAACAAGATTATCATGAGCTTTTAAAATTTCTTTAGAATCATAATATTCACAACAACCTTCAAAAAGAAACTTGTGTGCATAAGAAGTTCTACAAAAAGAATTGAATACTGAATTGAAATCTTTCAAAGATGAAATGCTTGAATGAGGCAGGGACTTGTACCAAACCCTAGCTTCTTGGTCCAAAGAAAACATAAACAACTTCATCTTCACATTTTCATGAATTATGCTCTACTGCTCCATGCATTCATGAAACTCTTGGAGGTGTTGAACTAGTTCTTCATATTCATTTCCACTGAATCTTGGAAGATACTCATTCCACTCATGAAATGTAGGAATATGACGAGGATAGCTAGTGATCCAAATAAAATCTAGTGGGACAAATTTATTGACTAAGAATGCAGGGATAGCCATTAAATCCCAGAAAAGAAAACTTCAAACTGAAGTTGACAAGTATGAATGTATGACCAATTGTTGAAACCTGTCACCCTCAAGAATCAACTTCTAACTTAATAAACCCCAGGGAAAAGTGTTCTTATTCAATTGCTTTGCAAATTATGGTTCTTGTTCTCGTGGAGTAGCTCTTTATTGCTTTTATTCAATAAAGCCAAATATTTCCTCCTCACTGAACAACCAGAGGAAAATATTGAAAACCCAAGGAAAATTACTCTTGTCTTCTCTCCTTGGTAATTGCGCCAATTAATGTGGTACCTTAAGAAACCAATTTCTTGGCTGTATAGAAATTGTGCTTAAGACATTAATAATTACAAAGATTGTCACTTTTCTGTCACTCAATTATATATTGTGTTCTCAAATGAAGGACCTGGGAAATTTGGTTCTTGATCCAATACTTAGGTGACATGATAACATCAGAATGCCATTTGAATGTTGAATATAAATGATGAATGAAAAAAGATTGAATAAGTCATAAACAATATGATGTTTAACATAGGATCTACTATATGTGACACTAGGAGAAGTTATAGATAATATGTTGTTTTATATAGAAACTACTATATGTAACTTAGAAGAATTGTAGAGATGGGAACTTCAAGTATATGAGTGCTCTTTAAGGAATTTAACTTTATTTACATAGGCAAATAAAGACCTGCAACTTTAATTACTATACTCAAAGAAAGAAAACATAAGATGACACATAATAGAGAAAAGACAAAATCATACCCAACAACGTACGGAAAACTTCTGATTCTTCATTAATCAATAGTTGTATCAGGAATTCAGTAGTTTAGTCTCTAGGTTCTCCAAAATTCGAACCCATTCTTTCTAAATTTACCTCTTTTTATACCTTACAAGATAGTTGGTGATCACTAAAATTGTCAAACTACTTAATTATTTTCCTAACTGTCTAGAGTAAAAATTATTACAAAAAATTACACAAAGGGTAAAAGACACCTCCTTCTAAAGAATATAGAATAACAAGAAGTAATAGAAGTTAGACAATAATGATAACTGCTAGCTTTTCGGCTATGTTGTTCAGCTGCTGAGTTTCTCTGCAGAAGTTTTAATAATGGTTAAACCATTTTAATTATAATGAACTTTGACAAAACCCCGTGCGTGAACCTGGGCTTACGTATGTATCAGGCACGTTTTGATTGGCCAAAACATAAGAAAGCCTGACCAATCACCTTCCTTTGAAGTTTTAGTCATCCACCACTAATTCCAATTGTCTCACTTAAACAACGAAATTGGCTATTTTATGTGAAACATTAGTTTGCCACAGAACTGAAAAGATTTAACAATTTGATTCATAAAATCATTGGGTCTGCTTTAGATGTTTGTGAGTTGTCGGATCATTAGTTCAATCAACGGTCTGATCTTCTAGAACCCACGAGTTGTAAACTCATTTGAAATAAATCCTATTGATTCCGCTTGTTCAACGCTCTATTGACTCCCATACAGACTCGATGGGAAATATATATCACTAGTTAATAATCTATCGAGTCCGACTTTAGCGCTAAAACCCGATCATTTCTTCACCCGATATCCGTTGGATCCCATCTTTTTGGATGGACGGCTGAGATTATCCTAGACTTTAGCAAGCTTGAACTACATTTGATATACTATCACGTCTGACAAGTTGTCACCCGATTGTTGTTGGATGAGTGGCTTGTTTATCAATGGCCCAGATCTTCTCGCAAATATACCTTCGCATCGGATTTCTGAAACAAAACTATTCTAGCTGACTTGTGCGATTACTGTTGGATCTATGGCTTGTCGATCAACGGCCTAGATCTTTTTGCAGGTACACCGTCGCATCGGATTTCCGAAACAAAACCCGTTCAAGTTATCTTGTGTGAAATCAAATAAAATACTTCAATTCTCTTAGACTTTGCAGGGGTAAAGCATATAAGGGAACTACATTGAGAACGAACCCCCGCAATGATTCTAGGCCACACATTGTCATCAACCATGCTCACTTTGTGGTCAACTATGGGGTTGAGCCTTAACCTCCATACTTGTTGTTTTCCCAAAGCACACCTCATCATATTCATCAAGCTATCACTTGATCACGCCTATTAAACCCGCATGGCCTTTAAACAAAGGTTTGATTTTTCATTTCTTTTGTTTTTTCTTTCATTTTGTGATAAAACTAAAAATTAGGCTTAAATCACAATATAAGCTACAACAAACAACAAGGCCATGGTTGGAGAAATGAGCAACCTATGAGATTATACATACAATCGAGAGGGTAGAGGCAACTTGTGATGGCACCTGAGACCAAGTCAAGTGTACTTGCTGAGGTGTTGGATGGAGATGGGTCATGGGAGCTCATGATGACTTGAGATAGTTGCAGCTGATGAGGACTTCATATTACGGTGGTCTTGGAATATTTGGTTTGTTAAGGAGTTGAGGTCATGATGATACTTGAATTTGATGCAGTATGGTATACATACCTTGGATACATTATGGGGTGTGTTTGTGAGGAGTGACTTGATGGATATAATAGAGACAAGACACTTTGGAGTTGGATGGATTTGCAATGATGGAGATGCCTTGGTGGAGCACTTGGGTGTGGGTTGAGTTGATGAGACTTAATCATTTTTTAGAGACATGGTGGCTGATTGTTCTATGACCATAAGCAACACATGGATGAGATGATGAGGCAGGTGTATACTTTCCCCTTTAACATTATTGATGGATGGCATATTGCAGATGAGATGGAGGTTTCTTCATGGATCTAGATATGTCACATTGAGCATTGGATTGATGGGAGGAGTTCTTGATTAAGTTGACAAAAGGAGCCTCTCACACATGGATGATGATGCTTAGATGGATGTAGCTGATTGATTGGAAACACATGGACATTAGCATTAATGACAACATGTTGCAGGTGAGATGGAGACTACTTCATGGACCTGGATATGGCTTACTTTACATTTGGATAGAGACGGGATGGATTCTTGATTGAGTGGATGTTGTGACAGGATGTTGGAGAAACGACTAACGAAGGCATGAGAAGGTTCATTCTCATGATTTGGGCATGATGTTTGGATTGATCACCCGACTAGTTCAAGTCATGGAGACGATGGTGCACTGAGATGTGTTTTGAGTTGAGTTGGAGTATCATAATAGTGGTTCCCATGATGATGATACATGATGGATTAACACGATATATGTTGCAGTGATATCATGTAGCTTGAGTTAGAGGGACCAACCTTCCACGATGGGGCAACATGTGGAGTTTGTGATAAATGTGGTTGTTGATCATGGATTGAGGAGACTTTCCCATTGTTTTAGAGTCATGAGCCTTGATGGAGGTTTATGTAATGGAGAGTAGTGCTAGGCAGCATGGACATTGGATGTTGGAGCTAGCGACACTTTGCAATATTATGGATATTTTGATGATGATGGTGTTTTCGAGGATGACAACCTTATTTAGAGTGGAGGAGGATGTCAAGGATACAAGTCGAGAGCACCCGAGAGATTCAAAAAACTAAACCCGTAGTACAGGTGGAGCTAGATGTGTGACGGGTGCCCATGTTCAGTTAGAGGTGAATTAGACGGACCGTTTGGTTAAATGTGACTAGGATGTGATACATTTGGTTATGTGCAACCCCACCGTTGGTTAAAGGCAACTCGGACGGTTATGTACGACGGGTGGGCGAACACGTATAGTAGGTACACTAGTGGGCAGGTGCCTACCTGATGTGTAATGTGGGAAAGCGACTATATAGAGGCACTCGGTGGGCGAGATGTGCGATGGGTTGGTTGGATTGGACGAGCGATATGTGAAGTATGAAGGCCATGTAGATTCAGTTGCATAATGGGCAACCCAACCCATGAGAGAGACACGGCATTTCATATGTGAAGGGGTGTGATGTGTTGATAGGCAGGTCAACTAAGTGTGAACATAGGCAAGCCAACTCAGAGGCAGCCTCAATCGACGTGTCTCTTAGGTGAATGACACTTAGTGAAGGTCGTATAAGTAGGAGATGGTGTGATGGAGTTTGGAGACTGCTCAACCATTGTAGAGTTCGACATAGAAGAGAACCAAGTGAAGGGAAGCAAATAAGAACAAGCCGAAGGGTGAAGACTTGGGTCGAGTCATAGCTGGGTAGACACAGTGCATAGTAGGTAGGCCACACACAGGGCGAGGGTAGGCAGTGCAACTGACATTAGTCTAGGTGATGTGCTTGCTCGGCAGGTAGCACTACACAACTGTTGGACGAGCAGACAATGAGTTGGGTGAGGCTAAAAAAAGAGTTAGGCACGATTGAATGGAGTATTGGGCACAATTGAACGAAGAGTTGGGCAGGCTGAACAACAACACCGAAAAGACCGAACAATGAGCTGGGCTAGGCTGAATGATAGTGCTAAGTAGGGCTGAACGATGGAGATGGGAAATACGAACTTGGGGTTTCCGACAGAGGTAGTGCAGACAAGTGGAAGCACGGTGGGTTACTTGACCCAGGCACGACTGCCGAGCGAAATCGGAAAGTCATGCAAGTGGCTGCACAGACTTGGATAAAACTTGTAAAATATTATATTTGAAGATTTTATATATTATCGGGCAGACTTACCAGGAGTTTCCCCTCCCAAGTATATGTGTGTATACTTGTGTACCATTGATTATTTATGATTTCACTGCATAATTGAAGAAAATATGAATGTTATTTTTGCTGCATTATGAAACATTTAGAGAGAAATTGGTTATGTGTTGAAGTAAGCGTAGTCTGTGGCTTGGGTATTGGTGAAAATAAAAAGTACGGTGGTGCCGCACCTACCTATGTGTGGTTGAAAGACTACCACCGGCATAGGGGTGTGACATAGTACCAAGTTTGGCATCAATATGTGATCGAGAAGCACAAAGTGGAGGTTGCTGAGATAGACTCTCCCCAAACTTTGGAATCATAGTGTTGTGTCTTATTAGGATGTCTCTACCCTATTTTCACTTATATGGGTACATGTGGAAAATTTAATATTATTTGTAATTATATTGTAGGTGAAATTCCAAGTGTCAATATTGGAATATAAAAAGTCATCATGTAATGTAATTTTTCATCTAGTGAAGAAGTTGAAGAGTCATGAGGGTATTACAAAGGTCACAAAGGGGGGAGTTGAAGAGTCACCCCCCTCTTGTTATAAACAGAACCTCATAACTCATGTAATAGGATTTTGGGAGCCAAGCTTTTGGCTAGGCTTAGGTTTAGAAAAGGCTTGGGAGTATTGTGAAGAGCCTTTGCTTCTCCATAATGTAGAGTGAGTATAATTCTTTGGAGGAGAAGGTGTTCTTGACTGTAATGTTATACTATTGGGGCTAGTGGTCGTCAATGGTGTATGTATGGATGGAAATTTCACTTATAATCATAAAACCACAACCCACACGCTTTCATGCCTATGTTGTTAATATAGTACTACTCTTATTGTATTGGAAATGTAGGTTATTTAATTTACACATTTTCTTATGAACTACTTTGTATGAATTTGTAGGAATTTGTATGAATCTTGTTGAATGCGTATTGTTGGATTAAATTATCACTTTAATTTGTGGACTATTTTGCATCTTAGCTTGTGATGTCATTTCACTTAGTGTGTTCCTTTCAATCTATGCACTATTATAGGCTTCCAAGGGACACACTTCATTTTCCATTCGTGTGTTGGAACCACCATGCATCACACTTGACTCTCCACAGGGTCAAACACTTGCTCTCACCCAAAGTTATCATACTAATCTCTGCGCGCTATCGTGGTCAAGGAATTACACTACCACCCACTACTAGGACTCCTACTCCAAACGGTGTGAGGTCAAGTTGGGACTTCATATCGAGGAGGTCCCTTGAATGTTAGCAGGTCCAGCATCGTAAACATTTCTAATGCTAAAAGGAGGGCCAGATGACAAGCTGAGCCCTTGAATTTTGTTTTGAATTTATGCACATATTTCATGACTTATTGCCAAATCATAACACTGACATATTTTTCTAAATCTACACATTTCAAAGTGTCAATGAGCATTTTGAATGAATTTTCCAGAATTAACTATAATGGTGAGGGTGGAATAACCTTGGTCAGGCATGCAGTTGCTTTTCTTGGTTTTTGTGATAGGCATGACATCTAATGAAAGGATGTTTCTTGAGGGTTGTTTTATCTCATGTTCGAAGGTCACACAAAGCAATAGTGTCACACATTGTCCACAACCTCTATACACTCTTTCAATCAGTTTTTTGGTGAATCACATCGTATTTTCATTATTTATGACTGGAAAGCCCTTAATAGAAAAATTTAAAAATTGCGAAAATCACCTGATGAATCTCTTCAATATTTTCATGAATGTTTTGTTAATTACTATTTTGAATTTCCTGAAGATGAAGTTGACTAGGAATTCTTGGATGAAAGAATGCAATATCTTTCTCATGTGTCTGAAAATCCACATGAGTTATAATCTTTCAAACCTCTCCCAACATACCTCGATGTTAGAGCTCCTAAATCTAAAGTAGACAAGGTTGTTGTCCCAAGTGGTCCACCGTCTCCTTCTCATAAAATGGCTCTAGCTCCATAGGTCATGGTGGGATAATTTGGGAATCCACCTGTTGATCTTTCACCATCTCCTCCTACCCCACCTACTCTGAATTTATGTGCAGATTTGGACTCTAGCCATGATGACTATGTTGAAGTGTTATCTCCTCATCCTCTATCCTTCAGTCCCTCTGATCCTTTGGATTTTGGTGTGTTATGTTCATCTTTCTCGTATATCTCATGTGATGTTCACGAGGATCAGGTTCTGGATGGAGTCGTTGTTGAACAACCAACCTGAAATATCATTTTTGATGAGTATGTGTGGTAGTCTGAACAAGAACTCACGATGAAGGATGTCATCCTTCCATCTGCACCTTGCCTACTTTATCTTGACATCTTCCACGATTTTTTCATTATTGTTCCATACTTTCAAAATCCATTTTCAGTTGTTTCTACTTTCGATCATTCACAAAAAACGTGGAATGATAGTTTTTCATTTGAATGCAGAGAGGACAAATCTATCTTCTCGAATCCTCCCAATCTCTCATCTTACCATTCCGAAAACATAGAGGGTGAAATTTTTCATTTTTCATCATCCCCTCTTTACGATTCATCAAATCATGAGGATGCCCTTGTTTGTGATCTTTAACTTTTTGATCATGGTTGTCGTGATATTTTCATTCCTTCATTTGATCACAATTATGATTTGTCCACTATTGATCTTTCTAAGCAATTAGTCTTTGATGATCCATTTTCTAATGAATTGGAACCTCCACAAGCTGTTGAGGCACTTCGGCCCGAGCTTATGGTTATGTCAGGTTCTCAAAGTCTTTAGGTTAGTTCCACTTTGGATCAAAAATTGTTGAATCTCTCTAGGTTACTAATCACTCTGTTGTCCAATATATCATACCATCTTCTCATCCTCCATCTGTATCACATGATCCTATCGCTTAATCGTTGGAGTTGTATGTAGCAAGCATTATTGCAAAACCAAAGTTTTCCTCTTTCTTCATGTTTTCTTGTATGTCAAGTTCGAAAGTGTGTACATGCTTGTCTTCCACTCATAGTGTGTTGGGACACCATGGTACATCCGCAAAGTGCCTTTCATGTGCCTTTCGTTGTTACTTTTATGCGGATACATTCAAACTTCGAACGTTTTGGGTAGAATTTTTTTATCTTTCGTGTTTGTTGGTTTTCTTGTATATCTTTGTTGACCAATATTCCCTCACCCACATGGTCCAACCAATGCACTGATCGCTACATTGGAAGTATCACTTTACATGAGTCGTCCCATATTCTGCTTAGGTTAGGAGTAGGAGTAGTAGTTTTTCTTTTCTTGTTTGTTTCTTGATTTTCTTTATTTTTCTTAACCCACTTCTTTCCTTTGTTTTTTTTCTTTTGAACACGTAGGTTAGTTTTCGTATAAAACCATTTTTGGATTCTTAGACAAGAAGGGTGAAGTCCATGAGGAACTTGTACTTCTATCAACACTTGGTTATCTGTCTATTCCCTCTCTTTATGTGAATCTTGAATTTCTTATAGTCGATGATACCCTTATGGAAAATATGTTATTTTCAGAGGGAGGCATGGTGAAATCATGATTCTTTCACTCTTAACTAGTACCACCTACTCTGATCAGTTTTCTATTTTCAGTTAAGCCTTGTTAACTAAGTTGAGTAGAGTAAGGAGAGGGGGAAAATATTAACAAGTATGTCAGAGGTATATATAAATATCCTCCTCTGAAGGGACAACCTCTTTTTCTCTCAATAAGTTGGGTTCCCTCTTCTACCTCATGAAATAAATAAGTGCTTATGCACAATTCTTTGAAAATAATAAATGAAAAAATGAATTAAAGGGCGAAAGAAGAGATAGGCTTCTTGCGCAGAGAGGTGAAGCAAGTAACTCTGTTGGGTACTATCTAGGCTCGTTGGTAGCAAAGCAATGTTTGTTTTCCTAAAGTGACTCCATCGAGGTACTATCCAGGTCTACTAGCAACAAAGCAACACTAGAGATGAAACTAAAACCCTAATAGCCTATTTTACTTGTGCATCTATATACCCCTCATCCCCAATCAAAAAAACTTAGTTTGAGTTGGCTTGGTATGTGTGCTGCCAATAAAGAGAATGGTGGGGACTCCATTTTTAACTTAAGCTAAGTGATGGAGCTATGATAATTGAAGAACTAAACAACACTTCTAGAAAATTTCTATATAGAGAGCTAGAATTCTACAAACCACCCTCTAAAACTTTGCCTATGCTTCAATTTTGGATCCTTCCCTCTAAATCGTAGTAGATTATCTCGCATTTTTCCAGGTATTCATGCTTCAACTTAGATTTATCATTTTAGTCTCGCTTGTGTTTGCTTAGTTGATTTCCTAACCCACAAGTTGATCTCCTAACTTGGTCCCACAACAGTTCTAGGCTTGCCCCAAAAACTACACAATTCTTGATGGCAACTGGCCTTGCTATTGGGAATTGTGCAATCCTGACAACTAGTGAGCCTTGAGCACTAAAAATGTGCAGTCATGAGGGGGAAACCTAGCACTGAGACCAGAAATTGCGCAACCCTCACTGAGCTTAGAAACTACACAGTGAAATGAGCAAGAAATTTTCATAGTTCCAGGAACTGCTTTTTCTTTCCCGACAGTGTTCCTGGAAAATTTTCCCAGAAAAAGAAAAAAAAAGGAAAAAAAATTATCCCTAAAAAATAGGGATCTATTTTTAACATCCCGAAGGAGGAACTTGTGTTATTTTTAGAAACTTTCGACAAGTGTTGCTTTTTCCTTGATTTTAGGCATGCACGTCATAAACCCTAATTTGTACAATCTATTTAATTGACGTTGCTAGAGCTCATTTGCACATTCAATCTTAGAGCTCTAACATTCCTGAGGAGATCAAGGAACCTTTGGTGTGATCATCATCACTTTTCCGAGTGAGTTTTTCTCTTGTTATCTTTTGTCGCTTTTTCTGTCGCTTTTTGTTGTGTTTAGCTTATGAGTGTTGTTTCACTTATTTCTTTACATGATTCTTATCTTTTAAACTTGTTTTAACTCGTATAAGTGTTGTTTCAAGTTATAGATTTCCTTTCACAAGTTTCGCATGAGTTTTCCCATTTTTGCCCCAATGGTTGCCCTTGCGGCGACTCTCGTCACATGCTTCGTTTTCCTTCAATTTAATAAATTGTTGCATGTGTTTCACATGCATGCATCTACACTTAGTCAGATCTGCACTCAACTTCACACAATCTTTCAAATATGCTTGTTTTTTACATTCCCTTGGGTAGATCTAGGTTCCCTTTGTTTAGATCGCACCATACATAGCTTCCATTATGCAATATGGAGACTTAAGCCTCTACCTTGGCCTCTAGAATTATGCAAACCATGGCCTCGGTTGGCTCCAACTGTACACTATGCAGTTTCAGGAGCCAATCTTCTAACTTGGCAACTGAGACTGCACAATGTGCAGCCTCTCTAGGCCTTGGCCCAAACTGAACTACACATTGTGCAGTTCTAGTCATCAAGCTTCCACGTTGACTACTAGGATGACGCAATGCATAGTTCCCACAGTCAGTCAGTCACCCATGTTAGTAAAAAACACACAATCCTTCCATCAAGAGCCTGAATTTCTTCTTGAACTTGTTTAACTTTAAGCTGACATTTGATTGCCATGAGCTTCCTTTCTATCCCACAAGTACAATAGTTATTGGGCATCTCTCCAACAGTGACAGTTACATGGCATCGAAGAGAGTTGCATCAAAGGAAACTATCGAAAGAAGTACTAGGGAAGTAGTTGAGGAGATATATGTTGATCTAATAGCTTATGCAGATACTCAGTTGTTTATTGAGAAAGGAATAACACGAACATGACAACAGATCAAATAAATATTTGCAAAAGACTTTGAGGCAGATCTAGAAGACTAGCAGTTATATGTTAGTATCCAACAATCAGGGCTATAAGGTAGCATTCAGGTACCGCACCTTCCTGTGTGCGGACATCATCAACTAGATTGTCTCACATACAAATGAACATACTATGACATGGAGCAGTGCCAACGAGAATAAGCATGCCACCTTCAGGGCATAAAACTTTCAGCAGATGTATTATTTTCCCAAGCAGGTGAATCGCATGGACTCACTCTTCTATGCCACCCATAGCTATGTGAATACAAGGGACATTGTTAAGCACTGGGTGAAAGAGCCATCGAAGTTTAGACAAACACCCACCCATGTTTACAAGACAAACTACCTCAGGAAGGCTTACCAATTCTTGATCATCTTTTCCTGCAGAATACATGGTCAAGAGAGCATAAAAAGCTTTCTTGAAGGGTACGCAGTCTTACTGGACCAGTTGGTGAAAGGTGAGAGGCCATTCAACTAGTTATATTTTTTGGCTAAATAGTTGAAGTCCCATGTGGCTAAGGCTAAGAATCTGCCCAATAATGAGAAAGAAATATATTACATGTCCGCATACTAACTAGATACAATATGTGCACATCAGTTGTTCCCAGGCATGAACTGGACATGGACACCACAATAGATTGTTGTGAACATCTATTACAAGTTTATTTCTAATTACAACTATCGAAGAGAGATTGCAAGGCTAATTGACCACTTTATCATCCTATTATACAAGCTTATCTTTGAGCAGGATCCATCTTGCATGTCCCAATAAGCAATGGAGGCCATAGTAGACATTGTAGATTGGTCTTCCTTACCGAGTGGCACCTTCATTAGAGTGTTTGGTGGAAATAATCCTCTAAATGTGCTAACAAGGTATTCCACCAACAAACTGATCATGCAAGAAGTTTCATACGACCTCGCTACAAGGTCGTCAGCAAGACTGCATAGGAAGAGGAAAGTGACATGGCCCGCTCTTCATTTGCAAATCATATTATACAATATTAAGATCTTGAAAGATGGAGATGCTAAGGCTAAGGAAATAGTCAAATTCGAGTTCAACACCAAGGACTTTAATCCATATGATCTTCACAGTATTTGCAAGGACCAGTATACATGAGTATACTTTCCGTGGATGCACAAGAAATTTTATTGGCAAGAGGAGGACCCTTGGAGGTACTGATACAATGCCTCTAGAATCTATGAGCTGGTCAGTATAGTAAGAACTTGGAAGGCTCCTCTAAATACAGCAGTAGCTTCAGAAGCAACAACAACAACAACAAAAGACAATAATCTAGTGCAAGACAAGGGAAAGAGGAACATCGCTGGCAATCAAGAGGGAGAGAAAAGCTGCAAGATGAAGGTAGATCCTACCCTCAAGAAGGAATATTTGGAAGCAGAAGCAAAGAGGGAGTAGCAGATCAAGAAAGCAGAGCGAAGGAAGAGAGAAAAGTAGAGGCTATAGTAAGCAAAAATGAAGGTGCATGAGATAGAGAAGAAGAAGAAGGAAGAACAAGAGTTAAGGAGGAGAGAACTAGAAGAGAATCAAAAGAAGGAAGAAGAAAAAAGGAAATGCGTGATTACAAAAGAAACAATGCCCATACAGGTTGAAGAGTTGGAACAACCAGTCGCATAGTAGGAAGGTGAGAAGATGCAGGATCGGGAGCTTGCTCAGCAGATTGAGCAATTGATCGAAGTGACAAAAATGGAGTTGGAATAGGAGCCACAAAATGAAGATGTTGACTTAATGCCAAGAGCACCACAAGTCATCCCTCAGTCTACACCACCTCCAGTAGTAGAGCTATTCCCAAGCGAGCAAGGAGATGTTGTTCTCCTTGAGTATGATCTAGTTATGGATGTGTACAATATATCATTCGATGAAGTCCAAAAGAGGATTGTACAAGCACGAAGGAAGCACTTTCGGGGTGATCACACATCACCTACATTGTTAGACTTTAAGCTTCTATGGTTGTTATTTGGTGTAGTATTTTCTGGATTATCCATAGTACCATATTCATCTTGGCAACTTTTCGAACCCCAAAGGGGATCCATCATCAGGACTAAAAAATGGTTTTTGAGAGAAGAATCCTCTGACCAGTGTATATATAAACCTAATTGATCCTAAAAAGAAAACACATACGGATAGTTATCTACATGCTGACTCTTACCATCATCCATCACAAAAATTTGGCGTCTTAAACACTCTTGTTGTTAGAGCCCTCAGAATTTCTGACCCTGATCACCTAGATGAAGAAATTAGACATTTAACTTTTGTTTTCAAAAACATAGGATACAAGGAATTTAGTATTAAGAAAGCCATAATAAGAGCTCAGGATAAGGTCCTCTCTAGGGATCATCTGGAAAATAGAAAAGCAAATTGTGGGAAGGTTTACCTCCCATTCATTCAGGGGATTACAGATAAAATTGCAAAATTTTTAAAAAAGAATGACATAAACACTCAGTTTACAATATGTAGAACAATTAGGCAAATGATGAGATCAGTGAACTATAACATAGATCATCAACAAATCAAGGGTGTGTACAAGATTGATTGCTCATGTGGCAAGAGTTATATTTGGGAAATAGGACAATCTCTGAAAACAAGACTTAAGGAGCACATGGCTGATATTAAGAATGGGAGATCCCATACATTAGCCCTTGCGAAACACTCATCCAAAACGAAACATCATGTATGTTTAGAAGATGCCAAAATCATTGCAAGAGAGGATCATTATCAAAAGAGGAAAATCAGAGAGGCCATCGAAATCATGAAATTTCCTCAAAACCTCAATAGGGGCAAAAGGAGCGAAA
The DNA here is from genome assembly GCA_000404065.3 of Pinus taeda. NCBI lineage: Eukaryota > Viridiplantae > Streptophyta > Pinopsida > Pinales > Pinaceae > Pinus > Pinus taeda. The sequence goes on from APFE030834336.1 coordinate 87,025, forward strand.
TTTGTGGAAACTGGCTTTGTCTTATTACAAATAAACCCCTCCAAATCCTTTGTAGCTTAATATCACTGGTCTCTCCCCCCCATCCCCCACAAAAAAAGAAGAAGTTAATTAAGTAATAATAACCAAAAAATATATAACATAATAAGTTTATATGACCATAAATTATAGCAACATTAGGTTAAAAATTAATTAAATTAATTAATTTATTAAACTAAATAATTAGATAGGTTTCTTTGTTAATAAATTAGATACTTAGGACTAATAATTAAAAAAAATAAAAATTAACATATAAAAGAAAAAGAGATTAGAATCCATCATACAAATTATAGATTAATTTAATAAGATAATTAATTAAATTAAATTAATTAATATTAATCAAAAAAGTTTAAACCAATTATATTAATTAAAAATAAATAATTATAATAATTAAATAAAATTAATTTAAGTTGATTAATTAATAATTAAATTAAAAGAACATAAAAAACAAAAAATAATTAATTAATTAATCAATTAAATTAATTAATTAATTAACTAAACTAATTAATAAATAATTTAATTATAATTAATTATAATAATCAAAATAAATAATTAAAACAAATAAATTAAAACTGAAATAAATAAATGAAATTAGAATAAAGTTTAAACTAATATACATAGGCTAAAGTAGGCTTTCACTTTTTAGGATCAATTAGGTTTATATATACATTGGTTAGAGGATTCTTCTCTCAAAAACCATTTTTTGGTCCTGATGATGGATCCCCTTTGGGGTTCGAAACATCGACATGATGAATATGATACTGTGGATAATCCAGAAAATACTATCACCTACATTCATCAAGGAAAGGGTGATAGTGTCGGACACTATGAAGCATCCAACTACGATTTCCGAAGAAAGCTTGGCCTATGTATGAGAAACAAGCTCAAACGTTAACTATATGATGACCAAGAATGAGCCATTGGAAAAGAACTTGCAGGCTTCCAAGCAAGATGTAGAACAACTCCGACAAACAACGCATAATGTAGTTTCTCATTAGGGGAGATGAGGAAAGCGATACTTGCTAAAGTATCATCACTTGGAGACACCATGCAGAAGCTCTATGATGGATTTGTCACCATGCATAAGGCCATGGGCCATTTCCATGGCATACAACAGTGGAGAAAAGAGTTTGTTCAAGCTCTCAAAAACATATATGTTTCCATTTCCCATGTACAAGAGTGGACAATGTAGTAGAAAGGGGCCCAACTTGACTTAGAGTAGAAGATGAAGCCATAGGTAGAGATGGAGAAAGTGAAGGTTCGAATGTTGATCCAAAACAACGAGCAACTCGCCTCATTCATCAACAACATATAGGCATCGTATGTGCGGTTGCACAATAGTTTGGATTTCATGGTGAGAAAGCACCAAATCCCATCAATCGGTTCCCTCATCAATGCTAAACCCAAGAACCAGGTCCAGCTGGAGATCGATGAGTACTTGGAGCAGCTAAGACGAGAAACCACCAAGGAAGACTTGGAGATGAACACACATAACATGCATAAATACATCAGTGGTTTTGTCAAAGTTAAGACAATGTTGCTCATGCTTCAGAACGAGAGGTTCCAAGATAGTGTACCCAGATTCCATGGAGGCTAGAGTGCCCTTTCAGAAATACACCGTTAAGCAGTTTGGGGTCACCATCACACAATACCAAGCTTAGCACCAATATGTGACCGAGAAGCACCAAGTTGAGGTTGTCAAGTTTGACTTTCCCCAAACTTTGGAATTGTAGTGTTGTGTCTTGTTAGGCTGTCTCTATCCTACTTTGTCTTATATGGGTACATGTGGAAAATGTAATATTATTTATAATTATATTATAAGTGAAATTCCAAGTGTCAATATTGGAATATAAAAATTCATGATGTAATGTAATTTGTCATTTGGTGAAGAAGTTGAAGAGTCATGAGGGTAGTCCAAAGGTCACAACGGGGGAGTTGAAGAGTCATGCCCATCTTGTTATAAATATAACCTCGTAACTCATGTAACAAGTTTTTGGGAGCCAAGATTTTGACTAGGCTTAGGCTTAAAAAAGGCTTAGGAGTATTGTCAAGAGCCTTGGATTCTCCATAGTGTAGAGTGAGTATACTTCTTTGGAGAAGTAGGTGTGCTTGACTATAATGTTCCACTATTGGGGCTAGTGGTTGTCAATGGTGTATGTATGGATGGAACTTTCACTTATAATAATAAAACCAGAGCCAACACACTTTCATGCATATATTATTAATATAGAAGGACTACTCTTGTATTTAACTTACACATTTTATTATGAAATACTTTGTATGCATTTGTATGAATCTTATTGAATGTGTGTTGTTGTATTAACACATCACTTTATTTGTGGACTATTCTGCATCTTAGCTTGTGATTTCATTTCTCTCATGTGTTGCTTTTGTTAGTCAAGGTTGTTATTGATTTCAATATAGGATTATTGGAGATGGAAAATATTCTTGTGATGTCATTGAACCTCATGCAATCCCCAGGTGCTAAGGTTTCTCTTACATTATGAAGATGTCAAGAAACTAATGAAGAAGTCTAGTCTAAGATGCCCATGATGCTCTAAAACATGAAGATTGATGTTCATAGTGATATAGTCTTTTAGTGTCAATTATGTGTCCAATATACAAACCCTAGAACTATCCTTGTTGTGGAAATATGATATCCTTTCTCATGTGAAGAAGCCTTAACCTAAACATTTAATAAATTGATGACTTAGATGACTATACATAATGAAATTGTTAAGTTGAGGTATGTTCTATGCTAGAGTAATTTATTTAAATTTTCACAATTAGCAATCACATCAGCATTAAGATAAACTATAGATAGAACATAAATATAAATTGCAGAAGACAAGCCAAGACAAGAGGACACAATATGTGGTGCTAGCCAGGGACAAACCCCACAATGTGGAGAAACCCTTGATCAATTCTTCTTTTATGTTCTTCAAAGTTCAAGAGAGAGAGAGAGAGAGAGAGAGAGAGAGTACATTTACAACAGAAGTGAAAACTTTGACTTATCTAGATCTGAGCATAGATCATCTCCTATAACGATGAGATCAGTTGAAGACATTTTGCTTCAACTGATTCTCCAAGGTGACGACTTCACCTATCGTAGTGCTGCCTTTCGTCCATTTGTTGCACCTTACCGTGTAGCACCATCATGTTGCATCATGCATCTTCATGTTTCTCATGATCACTATGCTGCCCATACATCATGCTGGCCATGATCTTATCATGCTACCCATGATCTGATCTATCATGCTGCCCATGATCTGATCTATCATGCTACCCATTCATCAAGTAGCTCCTTGCTAATGTGCATCATCATTATTATGCTGCCCCTGCTAATGTGCATGATTATCATGCTGCCCTTGCTAATGTGTATCATCGTGATTATGTTGCCCCTGTTAATGTGCATGATTATCATGATGCCCTTGCTAATATGAGTCATCATCATTATCATGTTGCCCTTGTCATAAGACACTGAGTTCTATATCTCAGGATTGCTGTGTGTAACATAATCCCTTCATCCAAGATTTACATCTTTAGATCACTATTGTATTACACTATCCAATATTCTTAGAAAGACTATTTCTTTCCATAGACAGCCTTGGATTTACCACGCTGTCACCTACAACTTTGTATTACTTGTTGAAATTTGGTACCGGAGGACAGGTGGTTCCCTTAGGCTTTGATCTTTGGCCTAGGGAAAAGTGTTCAAAAGATTTTAATTTTTCTCCTA
>APFE030834336.1:92220-211443 GCA_000404065.3 Pinus taeda
ACATTAAGATGGGCAATGATAGTGCAGCTGGATATCTCACTAAGATTACTAATGTGAGAGATGAATTGGCAGCGATTGGAGAGGCCATTCCACCCACTGAGTTGGTGCAGATTGTGGTAAATGGCCTCCCCCGTTCATGGATGAACTTTGCTGATGGGGTTTGTGCACGTGAGACCCTTCCCACATGGGAGAGGTTTTGGGATGATTGCATTCAGACAGAGATCAGGGAAGGTCAGCTTGGGGCAGCCAAGCCAGTTGAGCAGGATGAGGATGTAGCACTGATGGCAGGAGGCAAGAAAGGCAAAGGGAAGAAGCAGGCTTCCACAAGCAGTGGTGGGGGCCAAGGCAAAGGTAAAGGTAAACAGGTAAACACACAGAAGGACTATTCCAAGGTGAAATGTTGGAATTGTCAAAAGATGGGACATTATGCAGTTGTGTGTCCAGAGAAGAAGAAGAAGAAGGGGGAAGGACCAGAGTTTGGCAGCATCAGTAGAGATTGAGGACTTTGCAGGTCATTTTGCCGGGAGTTTGCATTCACTATGTGTGAGTCCTCTAGTGCAGGATCACTTGCCATACAAGTTCAGAGGGAGCAGGCTTTTCCCTCGATTAGTGGAGCATCTACAAGTATCTGGTATGTAGACAGTGGGGCTTCACGTCATATGATAGGAGTCCGTGAGTACTTCTCAGAGCTTTCAGAGAGTGACAATGATGTAGAGGTAGTACTCGGTGATGACAGAGTTGTTAGAGCAGTCGGGGTGGGGACACTGACATTTCAGAGCGAGTCCAAACCTCCCTTGAAAGTGATAGAGGTTCTTTATGTGTCAGGGATGAGGAAGAACCTCATAACTGTCTCAGCTTTGGAGGACAGAGGATATGAGGTACTGTTCAGAGGAGGACAGGCGTTGATGTATCCCAGGGGCGCTCCAGCTGAGTCAGCTAGAGTGATAGGTGTACGCCATGCAAAAGTGTATAGGTTTTCATTCCAGCCCCTTTTGGCATTGAGTAGTAGTACCGACAGCAAAGCTAGCAGTTTTGAGCAGTGTGAGATTTGGCACCGCAGGATGGGACATATGTATCATGGAGCCTTGAGGACCTTGCGGGAGATCAGTACAGGTATGCCAGATTTCAGTACTGATCACTTTGATACTTGCAGAGGATGTGCTATGGGCAAGTTTTCCAAATCCCCTTTTCCCAACAGTGACAGCAGAGCGACTGGGATACTTGATTTGATTCATTCTGATGTGAGCGGTCGGATATCTCATGTTTCCTTGAGTGGATATGAATACTATGTTTTATTCATTGATGATCACTCCAGGAGGACCTGGATTTATTTCTTGAAGACCAAGAGTGAGGTCTTCAAGCGATTTCAGGAGTTTAGAGCTCTTGTGGATACATAGACAGGTCGGAAGATCAAGTCCCTGAGGTCGGACAATGGAGGAGAGTACACCCTTGGAGAGTTTGTTGACAATTGTGCGGAGGCAGGCATTAGGAGGGAGTTCACTGTTCCTTACAACCCCCAGCAAAACGGGGTTGTAGAGAGGAAGAACAGATCCATCATAGGGGCTGCCAAAGCCATGTTACATGATCAGGGGTTGCCATTGTTCTTGTGGGCAGATGCCTGCAACACCGCTGTTTACTTGTAGAACAGGAGTCCGCATCGTGCCTTGGAGCACATGACTCCGGAGGAGGCTTTCTCTCGGAAGAAGCCTGATATTGGTCATCTTCATATCTTTGGATGCATTACATACTCCTATATACCCAAGGAGAAGAGGACCAAACTAGAGCCCACCGTAGAGAAGGGTATCTTTGTGGGCTACAATGAGACCTCAAAGGCCTTTCGGATTTACATTCCTGCACAGAGGAGAGTTGTTGTCAAGCGGGATGTGAAGCTCGAGGAGGACAGGGCCTTTAGGAGATCATGGGAGTTGGAGTATCTGGATCAACTAGACCCTCAGCAGCAGTTGAGTCAGTTGCAGGGATCCAGTGGGCAAGCATCAGGAGGATCAGGAGGATCAGGAAGTACATCTATGAGGATGTCAGGTCCATCAGTGAGCAGTGGCTCACCGAGCCAGAGGGGTGGTGCTCTGAGCAAGTCACAGAGCATTTCACTAGGGAGTCCACTGATGGACAGTTCACACGGTACCTCAGTTTCTACAGGTTCAGGTGCAGGCAGGAGGACAGCAGACAGACAGTTAGGAGTTCAGGCTACTGATGGTGATGAGGAGGAGGAGTTTCATTCTCCTATGGGAGAAGCATGCTCAGGGAAGAGGAAGCCCAAGTGGCTTCAGGACACCTTGAGAGATGCCACATCTGTTGCTGAGCCGAAGAGGCCGGTCAGAGAGAGTAGACCAACTGAGAGATTTTGTAGCTATATGGCGATGGTTACCAGCATCCTTGACTCTGAGCCTTCTAGCTATGAGGAGGCAGCTAGCCAGCAGGTCTGGAGAGAGGCCATGCAGGAGGAGTATTCTTCTATCATAAAGAATGATGTTTGGGAGGTAGTGCCGAGGCCTGAGGGCAAGTCCGTGGTTACTTCCAGATGGCTTTACAAGGTAAAGCATGCTGCAGATGGCAGCATTGAGAAATTCAAAGCGAGGTTTGTGGCTAGAGGGGTCTCCCAGGTAGAGGGAGTTGATTATGAGGAGACCTTCGCTCCCGTGGCTCGATATACTTCGATCCGCTTCATTATATCGATAGCAGCAGAGATGGGTTGGAAGATCCACCAGATGGATGTGAAGACTGCATTTCTCAATGGCTTCCTACAGGAGGAGGTGTACATTGAGCAGCCACAGGGCTTTGAGGTGCATGGGAAGGAGTCCCATGTGTGTAGACTGAAGAAGGCCCTTTATGGCCTGAAGCAAGAGCTTGGTACTCCAGGATAGATACATACTTGCAGGGGATGGGTTTCACAAAGAGTGAGGCAGATCCGAACCTTTACTATATTGTGATAGGTGAGGAGCCTCTCATTCTGGTGTTGTATGTGGATGACTTGGTCATTACAGGTGCAGAGAGACTCATAGAGCACTGCAAGAGAGATCTTGCGACGGAGTTTGAGATGAAGGACAATGGCTTGATGCATTACTTTTTGGGTTTGGAGGTGTGGCCGGAGGAGGGGCATTTCTTCCTGGGGCAGGGGAAGTATATTGTGGACATCCTTAGCAGATTCCACATGGAGGATTGTAGACCCATGTCGACACCGATGATCACCAACTGGAAGAAGCTTCATGCTTCGGATTCCGAGTTGGTGGATCCCACATTGTACAGGCAGCTGATTAGTTCCTTGATGTATTTGGTCAACACTAGACCAGATATCTGTTTTGCAGTCAACACGATGAGTCAGTTTATGTGTGAGCCTAGGAAGGTTCACTGGGTGGCTGCTAAACACATTTTGCGGTACTTGCAGGGGACAGTGGATTATGGCCTGGACTACAGGCAGGGAGATGGAGTGAGATTGGTAGGATACACTGATTCTGATTAGGCAAGTTGTGCTTCTGATAGGAAGAGCACTTCAGGGTGCTGTTTGGGGTGGGGTTCAGCAGTAGTGTCATGGTTCAGCCGGAAGCAGCAGTCAGTAGCACTGAGTTCAGCAGAAGCAGAGTATATGGCAGCCAGTCTAGCTAGTTGTGAGGCCATCTAGCTTCACAAGATGTTGTTTGGCTTATTTGGTCAGCCGTTGAGACCTTCAGTGATTTACTGTGATAATCAGAGTTGCATTAAACTCACGGAGAATCCAGTATTTCATGACAGGTCAAAGCATATCGGGATCAAATATCATTTCATCAGAGACTATGTTCAGAAGGGAGCTGTGAAGCTTGAGTATAATCCCACTGATGAGCAGGTAGCAGACATTCTTACCAAAGCCTTACCACGGGGCAAGCATGTCCACTTCAGAGACAACATGGGTGTGGTGAGGAACACCTTCCTCGGTAAGAGGGAGTGTTGAAATTTGGTACCGGAGGACAGGTGGTTCCCTTAGGCTTTGATCTTTGGCCTAGAAAAAAGTGTCCAAAAGATTTTAATTTCTCCTAAAGTGACTTTATAATTTTTATAAAGTTAAAATCTAATTTAAAAGTGACTTTAAGTGATAAAGTTACTAAGTCTAATTTTAAAGTGACTTTTATAAAGTCAATGAAAATTAGAAAGGAAAAGTGACTTTGGAAATAAATGACTAAGTGGGTCTTTATTAAAGTGGGGTGAATTAAAAAATAGAAAGTGAGATTTAAATGTGCATTTAATCTCAGCCATTGATCTAAATCTATCTCAGCCATTGGATTTAGGGATCACCCAAAAGTCATTTAGGGTTGGGTTAAAGGAGGAAAAGATCATTCATTCTTTCATGAGCAGATTGGGAGAAGGAGAGCAAGAGAGCAAGGGAGATTTCTGGACAGGAAGGAGAAAGAGGCAGCAGTTTGGCACACATACTAGGCAGCTCTTCAGCAAATCAGAACAGTAGAAAGAACAAGCAGAATAGTAGAAAGAACAAGCAGAAAAAGTTGATTTTTTGCTGAAAAACTGAGAAAAACTGATTTTTGGGCACGAATTTTGAGGAGACAAATTTCGGCACAAAAATCGAGGTCTGTTCATACAGTCCGTACGGTCGTCCTCACAGTCCGTACAATCCGTACATCCGTACAGTCCGTACCGTGCGTACAACAAGTTTCCGGGTTGTCTGTTGGGCTAAAAACAGATAAGTTTGCTTGCTGGAAATTTTATTTTGCTGAAATTTTCTCACTGTAAAAAGGCATTTTCCAGAAATAAAAAAGAGCTCTCAAACTGGTTTTCCCCAAGAGTTGTAGGGGGTTTTTCTAGGGTCACGTTGACCAAAAATATCAGTGTTTTAATGTGTTTTAATGGCTGTTTATTACTGCTGATTTTTATTTCTGCAATTTCTAGCATTCTGTAAATTTTCCAGAGTTTGTGTTTTCAGCAAATTTATTTTTTCCAGCTTGTTGAATTTATGTTTATGGGAAAGGGCATTTAAGTACATGGGAGAAATAAGGAGAAACTGAAAACCGGGGTGGGAAAACAGAAATTTTTACACCTTTTTCAGTTTACATGGGTTTTGGGGAGCCTCTATAAAAAATTCCTTGCATTATAATTTAATCATAACCTCAAAACACAGTTGGATGAAAGTTCACATAATATAAAACAAGGTCGACCATTTTTTTTCCAACAGAAAAGTCACGACTTTTTATTAAGATAGTCAAAAGTTACATTTGCACATGCCATGAGGCATTCAACCTCTTCATTAAAATTGTGTTAATCAAAAAATCGGGCTCTAAATAAACAAGTGAAATAACTTTTTATTAGGTTTGTTTTCTCTTTTTAAATATGTAGTTAGCAAGGATGTCTTGATCTTGGTCCCCTTCAGTTGTTGTTGGCTCTAGTGTATGTCATTCTACTGACCTAGCCCTATGACTATGCTGTTGCAAGTTGGGCCGAACATCAATTACAATAAGAAAGAAATGTTAAATTCATATTTATAGTTATTATTATTACAATTTTTTTTATTGATAAAAAGAGTAGTAGAGTGTCTTTACCTACTTCAGTAGTGGAGAGAAGTGTAATACTTTCAGATGTGGCCATATGTTCTCTGCCCTAATCTTATACATGCTATGGTGTAGAAACAAGAAATATTATAATTAATAAACCATTTTCATTTACATATTTTTAATTGTATTCCATACTACAAATTTTTTATAACACATGAAATACCTCCAGTGCCAAGCTGAAAATCAATCTCAAGACTCAAGAGGCATTCCACCGTCTTGCCTGCTTTTTACAATCAAGCACATTACTTTATGGCAAAAAATAATAACCAATAGATTGTACAAGTAATAATTTATAAATTCTATTCATTTATTTTATTTGTCTCAGTGTTAGGTTGGGTGTTGGAATACTGTGAATACACCAAGCTTGTCCTATCAACCACGAGTTGATAGTCGTGCTTGAAAGCAAGCTTGAGGAATTCCTCAGTGGGAGCCTCTTTGAATTGTGATCCTTGTAATTTTGCATGAGAACATGAATTTTTCTTCTTCCATGATATTAAATTAAAATTGTTAATAATTTATAATTTGGATTCAATTTTTTTATATATACTTAAAATTTTAGCAGCCATTTTTGAGTAACTATCTGGGACAAGATGATGTTGCCCATGTTTGGCTATTCTAGCCATCATGGCTTTGGATGTATATGGAAGCCTATATATAAAATGTTTTAAAAATTAATTAGATGTCACAATGATGGTAAAGAATCATTATTACATAATTAAAAGTGCCTCATACCTTCCTGGTCTGGGTGGTGTCTTCCCTACTTTTCGCAGTGCCTTCTCATTTTCATCTTCTACAAGTGCTTTCCACTCCATCTCTGGAATTGCTAGAGGGAACTCATGCGACATTATCCTTTCCAAATGAGACCTATACTCATCCTAAAAATATTTCAAATGTAAGCCTGCCTTGGAAGCAACTCTAGTTTTGTTGAAGGTACCCTCACCAAATAGGCGAACCATCCTGGTTATAAGTTTATCTTTCAAGTTGGAACTTTGGGATTCCAAGTTTGTGCGAATGGTGGGCCCAAATATTTCCAAGGTTAGGTCACACAAACATCTATAGAATACATCATTTCTTGCAAACCTATAATATCATTACTTTAAAATCATCACAGACAGTACGTTAATTTCAATTAGATTGTACTTAATATTTAAAACACTTCTTAAATACCTGGAAGTTTCTCTATTTTCATGGGGACATTGTCCTCATTTACCAAAAACATAATTGGTAGTGATCCTATGCTAGTAACATGGGAAGGTCCAAGAAATCTCACTTCAAATTGCGCAATAATATTATGCTCTACATCCACAACATCATCTACAAATCCTAAAGTATGTTGGTAAAGAGGTGAAAATCCTATCGTGTGTAGTTGAGAGGGTGTACGAGTCTCAATGACTATTGCATAAGTCACAGGCTGAGCATCGATGTTGCTACCAACGATGACCCCCATCGTTGCAAAATGAGGTTCGCACTCTGCAAAAAACTACTCTAAAATAAGTAGTTTTTTTATAAAGGATGAGATAATTAAAATCATAAACAAATAAATGGGATAATTAAATGAGTTTCTCACCCCATACTGGTGAATTTTGTGCATCAAGGTTTTGATTTCACCTCTTATCTTTTATGTCCGAGGCTCAATTAGAACTAAAGAACTAAATTTATTATTTGATTTCATTCGAAGATTCTTTATTGTTTGGATCAAATCGACAAACATAAATGTTTCTTCTTCAATATTCTCTTCCTCAGGAGCATTTATGGAATACTCTCAAATAAGTGTAATTTTCAATTCATCTACAATTAATCATAATTATACTAATAAGAAAACCATTACTGATAAGATATTGTAGTAAATAACAATCATAACATATAATAGGCATTGCTTACAAGTTTGGTAAAATTGAATACATACCGCCCCCATGATATAAATATTTCTATTTATTTGATTCAAACTGTAATCAATGAGAAAATATTCTCCTACAACTATTTCTTTAATGGCACATACGATTACACGTTTTCCTTCACGACCCTCGAATATGCAATTGGGTTGCATATTTATGGTCACGTGCCATGTACTATTTATAAACCATGCAATATTACCTGTTGCTTTTGGCCTTCCATCAATATACATAATCATGCCTTTATTTTGATCATTGTCTTTTAGTTGTATATAATTTGTGACCACTCCATATCTTCACATAATTTTTCTATATTGGACTAGCCATACCCAATCATTCTAGTTGTAATAGGGTCTGACATATTCCATCAATTCAATTAATCCTCCATAACATACCTTTATGCCATCCATGGAAAATAGCCCCAAACCATGTAATGATGATGGGTAAATGTGGTATATCCTTTCGTTGACATAGAAATCAATGTTTATTTTAGGAATATCCTTGGGTGTCCATTGTTTCGGAAGATAGATCAGACACCAATTGTGAAGCATGACTTCATATATGTTGAACAATCCCAAGACCTTCGACCTACATATTACATGCATAAATTCTTACTCAATATTAGAGAAATGAGGGACGAAGTGGCTGATGATGTGTGTCAATGTGGATATCATCACTTTGAAATTATGCTACAAAATCTTACTTTTGGCACATCAACATCAATTCCACAAAATTATTGTTGAAGAGAGTTCATTTAGGAAAGTTATGGCTAGATAAGTCATACTCATTCTCTCTAGAAGTTGTCTGAGACCTCATAGGTTGATCTATGATCTCCTATAGGTCAACACAACTTTCCAATCATAGAAAAGGGCTAGAAAAGTAGGAGAAAAATATCTATACACACATTAGGGATGCACAAAGGCAACAAAGGAATTGATATCAATGTTATTAAATCAATTCTGTTGAGAATGGTGATGAGAATTGTTGCACACTAGTTAATTAGGAAGTAGAGGAAAGGAGAGTGCAATTTGGAGGAGTCTGACATGCCAAGTAATTAGGAAGTAGAGGAAAGTAGAGTGCAATTTAGATGTTCTCTTAGAAAAGGAACACACAAAGCCATTACCTAGATTGGTGTTAGTTCATTGAAGCCACCCATAAGGTCTATGAGAATACTTCACCTTTTAACTACAAATATTTGTTCATATAATTCATAATGTTCAAGTAGGAACCATCAAAAGGAAACCAACTCCTACCACTTGAGAAAAGGTTTTCCTAAAAAAAAATTGCACCCTAGAGAGCAAAGAGGGAATTTGACCACTTACAATTTAATGAAACTAATTTCACAATCTAGTATAAAGTGATTATAGAGGTAACCAAACAACATCCCTGTTTCCCCACCATGCTTTGAAACCACCCTTGGAATGGTTGAAATTTGAATCTACAAGAGATAATAGCCCTATGAAGTATAAAGTGATGATAGAGTCAAACAAACAACATCCCTATTTCCCCACCATGCTTGAAAACCACCCCTTGGAATGGTTGAAATTTGAAGCTACAAGAGATAATAGCTATGTGAATTCCGTCATGGAGGGGGTGGATATGATAAATATTAATCCAGTACCTTACATACTCACTACTAGCGATATTAGAAAATAAGTCTAAAGCTGGTGTGGAATTGGGACCACTTCCATAGATAAAGGAGATTTCTTCCTTTTTTCTAAGGAAAAACTTAAATAAGAGGATGAAGTGATTGAAAGGGTTCTCATTCTCTATCATGACCCACCATTATTTACAAAGATATAATAATACAAAAAAAGGGATTTGGATGAAAGAGAATCATCAAGCTAGACAATAGAACAAGGATAGACAACTATATCAACAACATAAACAAAGAAAATGTCCAAATGTCTCAAATTGTCACTGCGCATAAGGAAAAATAGATAGGAGAAGAAGTTTCGTAATGTGCTATAAAATTAGTGGAAATGCCAATGTAGTGGCCCATCTTAAAGAAGCTTAGACTCATCCACCACCTATAATGACATGATTAGTTGCATAGGTACATGGAATGTCCTTGACAATAAAATATATGAGATCCAAGACTTCATAAATTTTATTGGTAAGCATAATTACTCCCCCTCCTCGTAGCATACTTCCTCCATTGTAGTTAAAGAAAAAAAATAAGTTTTGGTTGACCTCATCCAAGCACAACAATCCTAATCAATGATTCCCCAGATGGAGGTTGAAATGGATCCTAGGGACTTAGTACAGGGTCAATGGAAACAACAAAATGATAAACAAACAAAGGGGTGACAACCAAAATGATTAAAAATACCTATCACATCGAATGCATGAAGAGCAAGAAAACCTTGCAAATATGCAACAAGCTGCAATAAAAGGGATTACAATCATGCCAAAAATGACCTTTTAGTGGGTTGAAACAATGAAAAAGGAAATAAGAATGGAAAAAAAAGTTGTAGGAACAAAGAGATGAAGAAGAATAACAAATATAAGGAGGTAAATATAACATCCATTAACAACAACCTGACATAGCACCAACACAACAACCAACATAAGTAATGCAAAAATATGAAGAGATGTTAGATGCTCAACTTAAAATTAGCGCAACTCGTGTTACCAATACCCCACCTATAGAAATTCAAGCAATAGTCTTATGTCAGGTAAATATAATGAAATTGATCCTCATGTTTTCTCTTAACAAAGACTAATAGTTTTCACTCATGCATGAGTGCCAAAATAATTTTGATATTTCATAGCTTGGTACTACAAATGTCTAGGAATGATTAAGGATTGTCAACATTTTCATTACCAACAGTATTGGAAACCTAATCCTTGGGTATTATGGTAACTTGTAATATTCTCTCGAGGAATAATACTAAAATTCACAAGTGAATATTAATAGTTTTTAGGAGTCCAAGAGACTTTGGAAGATGAATTCGAAGGCCATAAAATGATTTATTTATATGTATCATATTAATGATAAATGCATCACATGATTTGTCTTTATGTTTGTGTGTAGTCCAACATTGGTATCAGAGTAGGTCCCTTATTGACCTAATTGATTGTGTGAGAACCACATGTATGTGGCCCTCCTTGACCATGATTTTTGTGGTCCTCCTATCTCTACTCGGTGTTCTATAAATATATGTGGCCTCTCCATTCTTATCCATGACCTATTTGTGTCCATTTCCCTATTAATAATTTCCCTTCTCTAGTTGGCTTACACGATTTTGCTTACTCTACTTGGTTCCCTCTCTCATGTCTAGAAACCCTCGCCATTTTCAAGGTTTAAAAACCCTTGTGGCTAAAAAATTATTGAACCTGAAAGATTTACAGCGTTCCCATTACACCAACATTTTTAATTCAAATTAATATCTTAATAAAATTGATCCCATGGAATTGAGCATCGAGTTTTGAATTTTCTTTTCCTTGTCTCGATCCAGCAATGAGCCTAAAATTATAAATTTCTAATTTCTGAAAAAATATAGTAGAATCAATTACAACCTACCAACCTAACTATGGGGTAGGTTGGGAATACCTTTGCTACACTCAATGATGTGTGGATGGATTTTGGTTGAGGTCTTTTCCAAAGAATTTTCCACTAGTTTCTCCCTTTGTGATAGAAATTCTCAGGGAACAACATGCCCATGCATGGCACAATATCTTGGTATGCATCTAGTGAAGAAATAGAGTAATTTGGAGTGTCAATTTTTGGAATAACATGGTTACATTTTTTGTGGTCTATCAAATAAATTGTGAGATAGACTTCCCCTTTCATTAGTGTGGTGGGCATTTGGATGCGTAAAATTAGGTCAACTACTGGTGTGGGAGTGGTCCATGTTGGTCTTGGGCATCACTAGGCCAACCTATTAGGTCCAAATTAGTGCAAACAAATTTTCATCTATCATAGTATCATACAACATACTTTTTGGATATAGTGTGGTCTTGAATTCACTATGAACACCCTTTCAAGTTCAAGTGGTTATATTAACAACCATTAGTGTGCGAGGAATGGATATATGAGTTTCTTCATTGAAACAATTTGTTTCTAGTTCCAACAAATTGAATAGTTATGGAAGTCATTTGTGGGATCAAGCCACAGAAAAAATATTTTCTCTCTCATTCCCAATTTCGTTAGCAAAGGCATCAATTTACAAAGTGTAAGGCTTGTTTGGTAAACTTGACTCGGGGAAAGAGTCAAAGTTGATAGTTTAAAATGTTAGTGGTTTTGGTAACATGGTTTTGAGTACCCATGGAATTCATTTAATGAAGCCTTTAAAAGGTTAGGTGAAGAATCTATTTTAATAGGTCAGGGGATGTGAGCAGTGAAGGCTCACTTGGCCAACTTGGTTGGGTTCTGGCCAAGTGATATAATGGAATTACATTAAATGGGTTTTCCCCCAAGTTGGGGGTTTCACAGGGTAAACATTATGTTAATTTTGGCATATTTATGTTTTATGATTGTTGTTGGTTGTTTTTAATGTTTTTCCTCTCAATTGATTTGTCTCCATGGTTAATTTTTTAACATGGTATTAGAGCTAAGTGTTGGATTCGGGGGGATGCCTTTTTTGCCGAGGATTTATTTGGCTTGGTGAGTGTGAGAGAGGCAAATGAGTATGACAAATTGAGGTTGGATTTTTGGATTTGGTAGTTAAATAAAATCTGATGGACCTGGGAGCATGAAGGAGGATCCACTACTTAAATGTTGATATGGAACCAAGAAGGGTAGGCACAAGTTGGAGCTTTGAATATTCCTTAGAGAAGGAACTTGAGCTCAAGTGTTTCATGACATATACCATCAAGAAATAATATTTTTCCAAGTTTGAGTTCACATTTATGAGCCTAGATAATAGAAAATGGCATGGAGGGCTAGTGTTCAAAGGAAATATATAAGACATTTATCTATTTATTGTGGCATGATATAATCGAACATGTTTCCAATGGCTTAACTCGAAGCCAAGCAGTAAAAATAGTTGTGGATATGTCACTGGCCATGATGACAAGGGGTTGAACTGCGTGGAGGAGGGCCATTTGGAAAAGTACCTTCCCAGGGTCAACAAATCATACTATTAAAAATGATCAATAGTTAAATCTAGAGTGAACTCCCTCGACTCAGTGTTTGGAAATAATAATAGGCACTATAAACTACATTTCCATGCAAGAAGTATGTCAAGTGGTTGTTTCAAGTGTCATCCAAGTCGAGGACTAGAATCCACTCATAAATAGGTACTTTATGTTCTTGTATGCAGACACTCAGGGAGCTCATTCCAAGAAGCCACCACCTGGGCACATTCGTTATCTTGGAAGAAGTCACAAACTACATTATGGTGCTTAAGGTGCAAGTTTAGGGCATGCATTAACTCATAGGCTAGTACAAAAGTTAGAGTGCTTATGTTGCTTTCCAGGTTTAAGTATAAGTCACAAGGTTTAGTTATGGGCCATAAAAGAAAGGATGAAAATCATTTTACATGTAGAGGATGCAAAAGTTGAGATTGGTTGGTGTGGTGGTGTCGGTGGACAAGATGGTGATTGTGGAGGCCGAGGTGGTAGAAGGGCTAATGGTCATCGTGGATTCAATCATGAAATACTGGGTGATGTTACACAAACATGTATATGAGTAGAAAAGGGGCATCCATTATGAGTTTGAAATGAAATGAGAACATTTCAATTGGGGCAACTGGGGAACTCCTATTGAATAGGTTGCTTTAAAAAAATAGAAGTGTGAGGTTGAAAATCAAGGAACGAGGAGACTCATGTGTGTGAGGTCAAGCAGAGGAGACACGTCATTATATATGATTTTTTATTGGCCCCATGAAATAATTTTGTTGATGTTTGGTTAGAAATAATCCCTAGCCTATCTATTCAATTAGAACACAGTCACTACTAATCAAAATATGAAAGTGTTCACTAAAATATGGATAGAAAGGTCTATTATTAATGTGTACGCAAGCCTCAGAAAGAAAGGAAAATATCAACATTAATAGCTCCCATTGTACTTCTCTATTGTTATGGAGGAGAAATTGATTCTTGTATGGTCAAAGGAATGGAAGCATGAAATTGTCTCTCTTTGATGTGTAGACTATGTCAAATGAGATATGAACATTAACTAAGAGATGTGGTTTAGGAGACCATCAAGAATCACAAGGAAAGAGGATGGAATTTGTGATAAAAATACTAAAGATAAAACAAATAATTTATAGTAAAGTTATTTTTAAATTGCATGTAAATGGGCATACTATTGTAAGACCTGGTAAGGCATATTTATCCCTGGAAAATTTATGGTACAATCACGCGTTAGAACTAGGTTATAGGGGTAACCTAAGTTAACAAATACCCTGGTTATAAAATTTGAAGTGGGTAAGGGCTAGAGGTGAGCACTATTGACTCACTTGGTCATTTTGGCTAAATTTGGTTAAGGAAACCCCAAGTAACAGGTCAAGAGATGTGAGCGGTGAAGGCTCACTTAGTTAGCTTGGCTAGGTCTTTTCCAAGGGATCTAATGGAATTTTGTTAGATGGGGTTTTCCCAAGGTACTGTTAATGCTTGCATGTTTATAAGTTTATGATTTTTTTTGGTTGGTTTAACGTTCCTCTTAGCAGCTATACTTCTCTCTATTAAAAATTTAACAAGGATTTATTGGTGCATTTCTTACAAATTGATAGTCAATTTCATCATGTCTAGTGACATATAATAGGAGGTATCTATTATAGCCGAATTTCTAGACAACAACTTAATTTTCATGCTCATGTTGTTAAAGAGATATTCATTTTGCATTGAAAACCAAAATCTAAAGCTTGATCCACAGCAATGTTAGCTTGATCTATAGTCATTTGATGTATCTTAAACAACATTGAGTTGAGGGTATTCAACATGCCAATATAGTGAGCCTTTGATGTCCACCACCACTAGAATATTGGTTGGGATTCATTCCATATTCTTCTGGTCAATGAGTTGATGTGTATCTTAGTTCAAAAATAAGCATAAACCATCATATGTATCTACCTTGATATTTTATTGATGTTGTTAGAAATTGTAGCAAGAAAGGCTCAATTTGACTTGCACCTTAGTCATACTGAGTAATTCAATTTTCCACATTAGCAGGATGACTTGGATTGCAATTAGCTTGAGTCATATGGCCTTGTCACTTAGTTAGATTAGAAAATTCGAGTTTGTAGGCTTGGAGTAGAGTTGCGCATGTAGTGATTACAAAAAATTTACTAATCTAGTTCAGTTATTTTCACTTGAACTTAGTTAACTAAGCTCTATTCACTAGTTGAGCCAATTGAAGATCAGTTGGGTAGTAGAATTGTTGTTAACTCATTGATCTCTTAGTTAAACTAGCCAATCAAATAAAAATAGCCATGACATGTATGGAATTCAAATTTCCTAGTTGGAGCAGAGGAAAAGGCATATTGTAATCATCGATTGTATACTAGTTAAGTGTATAAGATTGGCAATCAAGCACGTGATCAATTCCTTGGGATTTTCACAAGGAAATAGGGAATTCCCCTATTATTTAGGAGCTAATTTCCTCCAGGATTGTGCAAGGAAATAGGAGATTGATAGAGGCTTGAATTGGCTAAGTGTTGGCCAGAGTAGGACAATTTGTAGGAGAACAAGTTTACAGTGCAGTTTTTGCTTTAGAGTTAAAGCAATATATTGTAATAGTTTCTCATTCTCATCTGATTAATGAAAAGAATCAAAGGAGTTTTTCCTAGTTGGGTTCCCCTGTAAAATATTTGCATTCCTTGTGTTTTGATGGTTGCATGTGTTTCTATCGTATGATTTTAATTATGTAGAATTGTAGAGGAAATTTGTAATATCTTGTTTTCAATCCAAATTTATTAGTAGTAGAAAATTTCTATTAATTTCTACATGGTATTAGAGCTTGAAATCACAATAGAAACCAATCAATAGATCTTCTCCTTCAGAAATTTCAATTTGCAGATTTTGTGTCGGGTAAATATCTTTCAATCAATTGATATTGGATTATGCCATGGAGGGAACCTCAGATTTCATAGTTTGGAATGACATGATGGAATTTATACTCAATGATATTGGAGTGCTAGAATGCACCCAAACTGACATTCTAAAACCAACAACATCAGATGCACAACAATTATCCCAGTGGAAGGAGGATACCTCAAAAACTTGGAGGATCATCTTGGAGGTTGTGAGAGACCACATAGTCTTGAATTTACATGGAAAAGAAACTCCATTTGCTATGTGGAATAACCTCACTAAATTATTTGAAAATAACATTGATGCCAAGAAATTGGCATTGAGAAACAAGCTTAGAAACATCCAAATGCAAAAAAAATGAAAACATTCCACTTTACCTCTCTAGATTCACTCGGTGTTGAGATGAGCTTGCAGGAGTTGGAGAAAATATACCATTTTCTGAGATAGTGATCCTATCTCTCAAAGGACTTCCAAAATCATGGCATAGCTACCGGGACTCTATAAATGGAAGGGGAAAATTATGAAATTGGGAGAGAATTTGGTTTGATTTGGTGTAGGAAGAAATCCGAAGGAACACTAGAAATGGAGTAACATCCAAAGCTGAGAAGGAAGAAAATTTTTCCTTGGTAGGCAAGGGAAATAAGTCCAAGGGAGAGAAGGCCCAAGGAAATCCAGAGACCAACAAGAAAAATGGCAAGAAGAAAGACCTCAACAAGATAAAATGTTTTCACTACCATGAATATGGACACTATGCAACCAAGTGTCCACACATGAAATCTAATAAGAAGACCTCAGGAAGAGTAAGAGGTGGTGCTCTCACCTCCCACTTCAAATTGGACTTCACCCTGATTGCATGCATGGAAAGCATTGTAGTGGGGAGTGTGTGGTACAGAAATTCTAGTTCCTCTTTCCATAGGACAAGATGAAAATAATTCTTCAGTAGCCTAGAGGAGAAGGATCTCCATATGCACATAGAACTTGGAGATGATGGGAGATATAGTACCAAAGGAATTGGTATTGTCACCTTTGAGAGGGATTCATACTCTCATATTCATCTAAAATATGCTATGTATGTAGCTGGGCTGAAGAAGAATTTGATTTTTGTAGCTGTATTGGAGGATAGAGGTTATGATATTTTGTTTAGCAAGGGAAAATATTTTATAAATCATGTAGCTACAAGGAAAGTGAAGCATATTGGAGTCAAAGTGAAAAATATCTACAAACTTGAGGTGGATGCTAGCACTGCAATGAGTAGAAAGGTAAGAAATGTGGAGAGTCGAGATGTTGGAGAAATTTGGCATATGCACATGGGACACTTACACCATGGGGTCTTAAAAATCATGCAACAAATTATCATTGGTCTTTCGAAATGAACCCTTGACCAGCATGATGTCTACAAGGGATGCACATTGGGGAAATATGTCAAATCCACCTTCCAGGGCCAAGATATCTGAGCTATAGAAATCTTGGAGTGAGTCTACTCTGATAAATGTGGACCATTTTCTACAACTTCTACAAAAAAGCACAGGTATTATGTGATTTTTGTTGATGACTTTTCTAAAAAATGATAGATTTTCTTCATGAGAAAAAAAGATGAAGTTTTTTCCAAATTTGTTCAATTCAAAGAATTGTCTCAAAAGGAGAAAGATCAGAAATTGAAAGCCCTGAGAAGTGATAATGGGGGAGAATTTGTATCTAATACCTTCAAGAAATTTTGTGCCAAAGAGGGTATTAGAAGAGAATTGATAGTACCTCATAACCCACACAAAAATGGGGTGGATAAAAGGAAAAACATAAGCATAGTGGGACCATCAAGAGAAACGTTGCATGATCGAGGTCTGTCATTACATCCATAGGAAGAAGCATGAAACACCACAATTTATTTGTAGAACACGATCCCTCCTAGAATACTTGGCATGATCACACCTGAAGAAGCTTTCTTTGGGAGAAAGACAGATTGTTGGGTCGCCAAATTAACATATACTTTCACTCCATTTTCACGTTTATCCTCATTTTCTCACCTAATTTCATCACATTATCATTACATAACCCTATATTTCCATTACCATATGGGTTCATATTTTCATTTTCCAAAGTTATTTATTTTATGTATTTAAAGTGAATTTATGATTAAAAGTTAGAAAAATAACATGTATTTGCTTATACCTAAAAGTGGCTTGATTTTGGTGACATGTGTAGGTGATTTGGAAGGTTCCAAGACACTCTTATGTTACATCCAAGACTCAAATTCGAATTCTCTTAAAGGTTTGAAGGAGATTTGGGATAGGGGTCAAGCATATCTCATGGAGGAAAATCATGGATAAAGGAATATGTGTCTCATATTGGTTGTAACCATATGAGAGATTAGTGGATCTCCATTAATGAGTTAGTTTCTTATGTTTTTGTTAAATAGGAGTACCTCCTCCATTCCAAAGGGAGGACTCTTGGAGCATGTATCCTAACTTATGATGGAATAGAATAAAGTTTTCTTTCTACAGTTTTAGATATAAATTGTCTTAATGTAGTATATGAATTTATGGAATAGTTTGTCACTTTGTTCTTAAGAGAATTGAGCTCACTCTAAAATGATCAAAGAAACATTTTATCTCATTATAGATTTTATTTTCATTCAATTACTTAGATGTTTGAATATTTTTCATTATTAATGAATGAATTTTAGTTTAAATCTTATCAACATATGAAAGGAAAAACAAGGGTTTAAGTTAGGCTCTCTTCCTATTTGATATGAGTAATAATTGAAATTCATTCTCTTTTACTAGTTTCAAGTTATTTCTGAATTCTTGATTTTTGATGCTTATGAATGAATTTTAGTTGAGTTCTAATCAGCATGTGAGGGGACCATAGAAAATTTTAGGGGCGAATGTTCGCCCTTTGGCGAAATTAAGGGGTTTTAAATTTTTAGTGGGCGAATATTTTGTATCATAGTACATTTTTACAAATCACCTCAAATAGCCCACCTTATTTTAAGGGAGAGGGTAAAAAAGGTAAATTTAGCCCTTGAAATTAGGAGTTACAACCTTCCATTCGCCCATTTTCAAGAATAGGTTTTATTTAAGTGAATCCTATGGGTCAAATACCATATTTATAAAAGAGGTATGGTAAATTAATAAAAATATAAAGAAATGAGAGGTATGGTAAATAAATAAAACCTCTTTTTATATTTAGTCCATAACCCTCATTCTATTTATGAAGGCTCAAAAAACAGGTTTTATTTAAGTGAATCCTATGGGCCAAATACCATATTTGTAAAAAAGGTAGGGTAAATTAATAAAAATATAAATAAATGAAAAGTATGGTAAATAAATAAATAAATAATTATAATTACTCCATAAGTCACCTCCTTATATACATGCAAGGGTGTAAACAAATAAAAATATAAGTAAAGTGGAGATATGGTAAATAAATAAAACGTCCTTTTATTCTTAAAAGGTATGGTAAATCAATAAAAATATAAATAAACTAGACATATGGTAAATAAATAAAACCTCTTTTTATATTTAGTCCATAACCCTCGTTCTCTTTATGTAGGCTCAAGAAAGAGGTTTTATTTAAGTTAATCCTATGGGCCAAATACCATATTTGTAAAAGAGGTATGGTAAATTAATAAAAATACAAATAAATGAAGAGGTATAGTAACCAAATAAAATTTTATTTTTACTCCATAATCACTATATTACGAACACTCAAAAATGCGTATATTTAGGTAAAACCTATGGGCAAAAATATATGGGTAACAAATAACCATGGGACATAGATTGTTATAATACCATGCAAAAAAAAAACATTATTAACCTAATATTAGTATTAATTAAAAATAAAAATGGCCACATGGTATTGGACCCATGGTATTCACCAATATGGCACATGGTAATTGACCCATGGTAATTCACCTAGGAATGTAAACCTATTTAAATGGCGGAATAAACTAGCATAGATCCATCTTTATCTGAGATCTACCTAAACCCTCGAGGAGGTATCAAATATCGTGATATTGCAAAACTAAGCATAAAAGTGAAAAAAATATTTG
The DNA here is from genome assembly GCA_000404065.3 of Pinus taeda. Lineage (NCBI taxonomy): Eukaryota > Viridiplantae > Streptophyta > Pinopsida > Pinales > Pinaceae > Pinus > Pinus taeda. Next base: position 111,693 of record APFE030834336.1, read on the forward strand.
ATCCCTCTCAGGGCTGGATCAAGAGTAAAAATGCGATGTTTCTAATTTAAATTGTATGTTTAAACATTTTAGCTTGGTTAAAATAAAATCAACTTATTTAATTTTATTAATTTTTATAAAATTACTAATAGTTATTTTAAGCTCCGGTTTATGATAAACCCATGGTAATAAACCAAGATCCTTACAAGATTTTATAATTGAGTAAAATATTCGCCATGCCTGGTGAGAGATTCGCCAAAAAATTATATATACATATCATATTATTGATAAAATCGCCTTCCATTTTTCCTATATACCATGAAGATTCGCCCATTTATTATACTTATAAATTTAGGGGGTGTTCTTAAAATTTTCCCTGGAGGGGACAATCAAGAGTCTAAGTTAGGATCTCCTTCTATTTGGTCTGAACAATAATTAAAGTTCATTTCCTTTTCTTTATTTCAAGTTTTTTTTGAGTTTATGATTTGATGCAATGGTAATGTTGTTGGAATAGAACTGTGAGGAAGGACAACCGGGACATCCTAAGTTAGGAGCCTCTTCTCTTGCTTTCTATACATCACAAATTGCTGCTCTTTAGTTTCTCTTCTTGAGGATAGTACTGTGGGGAAGGACAACCAGGACCTCCTGAATTAAGAGCCTCTTCCTTTGCTTGTTGCATCTTGAACTAGAAACTTTTTAGTTTTAAAAGTTATTTGTAATATGCATTTCCTTTCTTTTTATCCATCCTAAACAAACCTTCCACAATAGTTGCATTTGAGGTCCCATATATTTTGGTTTGCTTCTAAGTTTACGAAACCCCTGGGTCGACATATAAAAATAACAAGGGATTTAACATACCATTATATCACCCAACACAGATGTATCCCATTTTTAGCTTTTTGGAGCTATCGTGTATTTTCATGTCTCCAAGGATAGTAGGACGAAATTGAAGCCTAGAAATGAGATGGGAGTCTTTGTAAGATACACAAAGACACCACATAATTACTGGGTGTAGTTTCCCTCACTAAGGATGAAAGTAGTGAGAAGACGTGTCAAATTTGATGAGGAGAAGGCTATGAGATGCTCTCTACAATGAGATTTGAGTAAGCGACCAAAGGAGGATATTTTAATTCCAAAGGAGGAGCCTCATGCAGAGCTTCAGGATGTTGTGGAGAATCCACGTGTGGAGGAGTAGACAGGAGGCAGAGTGGAGGCACCCACTCAACCAAAATCTTCTAGAGAGGGGAGGAAGAGAACCAGAGAAAATGACAAGTTGGTGTAAGATGCTAGGGAGCATGCGAGAGCTCCTACATCCTTGCGCAAGAAGAGGAGGTCACCAAACAGGTATACACGTTACATGGCGCTTATGACAAAAATCATTTATTATGAACCTTCTTCATTTGAGGATGTAGTTTCCCAACCAGTGTGGGTAGATGTTGATGGGCCTCTAAATTAGACATAAATTAATGCCCATGCCTCTAAATTAAACATAAATTAAGGCATATGACCATCCTTCAGCACATTAAACCTCTCTTTTTGCATTAAATAATGTACTTTTAACTTTAATATATTCATTATGAAGGTTTATGAATAATTGCATATTTGTGCTTAATATTATTTATTTTTGTGGAATATTATGAGAATATTGGGCAGATTATGAAGATTTGGAGGAGGAGATAACTTAGGGACTTACTCCCTACTACAGGAGGATCACTATTACATAATAAATCAACAAGATATTATGGAATTATAGTACATATTGTGGAACTCCAACGATTGAGAAAATATAGGAATGTGTTCCTTGCCATTTAATGCAGATTCCTAGTATTGGGAACCAGATCCACTAATCAAGGGATTTTGGTGGGGAAAGCTTGCTCCATTCATGGGGAATGATTCTAATCATTTTTATAAGTACATTGTATAATTTTCCTCTAGGGATAGATTTACATTAATGTTCTTGTGGAGAGAACTTGTATTTCTGCAACTCCATTGCATTTTCTTGCAGGGATGTAATTGTATTGATGAAAATAATGAAGATTGGTGTCATGTTCAGCTTCTAAATCTTGTTCTCCTCCATAGGTCTCTTATTTTCTTGGGCTTGGTCATCCCAGGAGCCTCAAAGCCATTTTGTATCATTTTCTTTCCTTATTTTCACTTCTTATTCACATGCATCTCTTGTTTTTATTTCTTTCTATTTCTGCATTTAGTATTAATGATTTATTGTTGTAGGATTGGGTTAAATTGTTGATGTAAGTTCTTTTGTAGGATCAAAAGAATCATTTCATCCTTTGAAAATCTTTGGAAGGTCATAGTAATCATTGAGCTACTTGGATTAACATTCTTATTGCCAAATCTTGATTTTTGGAACTCCTTTGTAGCAAAGAACAATAAATTTCTGCTATTTTTTAGAGCATGCTAACGAGAATTAATCGAGTTGGTTCCTATTGCATTAGATCACAAAAAAATTCTAGTTCATAACAAAAGTTACCCCATTGTATTTGCACTTGATTATGTTAGGCATTTTATAGATTTAATAGCTCACTAGTTCTCGAATTTCTAGATTTTCGACTAGTAATTTTATGCTATTTTTTAGTATGGGTTAACAAAGGTCTTTTTGAGTGATTCTAGTTGGAATGGGGACCTAAGACATCCTAGTCAATAAAAAAATTTGTCCCATCCAATTTGGATTTTATTTTATTGGTCATTCAATGAATTATAATTTCGTATAGTAAATCTGTAACATCCTGTAGTAAAACTTGGGATCATGTAGGAGAACTAGGGGATCCTATAGGAGAACTAGTACATCCTGTAGGAAATCCTGTAGTAGCCTCTTTTGAGCGCGAATTTAGACAAATAATCATTTAAATTGGGATTAGGCTCCTACTTGACCTCCAAGCCATCAAAATCATTGTACCCTTCTTCCTCCACACCTATCTCCCATGTCAAAGATCAAGGAAGGATCAACATTTTCATTTATAAAGCGAAAAGATTTAAAAAATGAGTTCTTTTATATTTACACATGCACACAGCAGTTAGTACTCTCTAGATCAGATTTCATGCTTTGATTAGTTAAAACATCACATGTGACAAATAGGGTTAAAATAGGGTTCTTTTGTAAGCAAAGTGTGTTAATAAGTAGATAGAGGATTTCATGTTACTTTGCAAGCATTTTTCAATTCAGTCTTTCATTCTTGCAAATAGGAAACATTTCTTTTCTCTCATGATAGCAAAGGAAGGACACATTGAATGTTGCACATATAGTGTCGATACCTCTTAAGTTTGTACAAGCCCCAGGTTGATAATTAAAGTCGGTAGCCTTGGGAGTTGCAACATTCTTATTGCAATACCGAGGCTCATCACTTTTGGCACCATTGTCGGGGAGGTGTCAAAGTATGCATTGTTTTATTCCCTAGTTGATTCATTTGTTTTTAATTTGTGAAAAAACAAAAAAATATTTGCATTAAGCATATTTAATTTCAAAAATAAAAAATTGCATTGCATTATAGTTTTCATTCAATCATAAAAACAAAAACAAAATTTCTCCAACACCAACCCACCCCCCCATTTGATCACGTGTTGCAATAAGAGCCACATCACCATTCACTTTTGCAGGTAGAAGAAGAAGATGGCAAATAATGTAGAAGAAATGGATGGAGATGATGACAATGAGGAAGATCCTCTTGTATTTCTCATTCAAGATATTGATATCAATGTGCACATGAAGAACATCCATCCATATTTTTTTTCCAAAATTTCATGTTCTAAGGTCAGAGGATCCAGAAACCTTTCTCTTTGAATTTGAAATCATTTGTAGATCTTATAGTTACTTATTAAAAACTCAAAAACTGATATTGTTTCCGACAACATTGAAGGATAGAGCTCTTAAATGGTTCATGAGTTTAGGGACTAATTCAATAAGATCATGGAATGATATGTAAAATATATTTCTAGAAAAATATAAAGATCATGATCTTAAAGAAGAAATCTTTAGAATGAATAAAAAAGAAGATGAGAGTCTAGAGGATCTAATAGAAAGGTTCATGTATAATATTAAGAGGGAAAAACTACATTGTTTAGGATCTGACACACCAAAAACCCTCTTACTTAGAACAATTGGGGATGAATGGATTGATCTCCTTGATATCATGAGTAGAGGCGATGTATACCAATTATCATTTGAAGAAATTTGTGAAACATGCAAACAAATATAAAAAGGAATGGATAGAGTAGGTATATCAACATCAAGATCGGTAAGTCAAGCTAAATTTGGAAATTTGTTTGATGATTTTAAAACAAAAATTCTTAGCAATCTAAGTGAACAAGTAGAAATGTTAAGAATACAAAATGAGAAAAAAAAATATGTTGATATTCGTGTTGTCCATGCATAATCACATGATGTTAAATGTTGCTCCTAATTACCAAGGTTAAAGGAAGTTCACCAAGAGGCAAATGGAACAAGTCAATTGTCAATGCAACTATGTTATGTAGCTCCAAGAGGATCATGGAAGCCTATTCCACCTGACATGATGCAAAAGCCTAATTCACAATTTCAGTCTTATGCACACCCATCTCAAAGTAATTGGAACACACCCTTTCCTTCGCAACCTTGGCCATCTCAACGCCAAAACCAATCTTGGTAACGAGGTTGGCAAGGAACTTATGGGAGTCATCCACAATATCCTTAATATTTTCCTCAATATCCTCCATACCCAACTCCATGTTATCCCTGCCATTCACCTCCACCACAAACACAACCCCAACCACATCCATCTCAAATATACAGTCCCACTCAACTACCTGTACCACCATTTCCAAACCCACATATTGAAGTAGCTCATCGCACTTAAAATGCTGAGGTACAACACTTCCAAACATCTCCTTTTGAGATCAATGGTACTCACCATAGCTCAGGAAGAGTATTGAAAAAAGAGATTATCTTGATGTCATTGACAGACAACATGCAGAAAAATCATATTCAAATGAGAAGACCACAAAATCATGGGCTGCACTTGATGAAGAGCAAACATCAAAATCAGAGATCGAGAGAGCTCCCTCGCAGTTACCATCAAGTCTTCCATGTATTCAAGAGAAAAATCAACAAAAATAGGAATATTTAAAGGTCATGGTAGAAGAAGACATGAAGAATGATTCAGATAAGAAAGAAAACCAAGGACATCAAATTTATATTGAGGTTTGGTTCCAGAAAATCAACAAGATGAAGCATCACTCTCTTCTTCAACTATGCTTGATCCTTTCAAAGTCAAATCGTTTGGTCTCTGAAATCAAGGTACATGTAAAAGCATACATTTCAAGCCTACACATCATTTTTTCTATCATCTTGATGTGAACATGGCTCCATTCGAAGTATTCTTATACTTGAAAGTGATTTTGTTTTTCAAGTACGGTAGGGTAAGAAAAAAAAATGAAAAATAAGATAAAAATAAAAATCTCAGGTGAAAACCTCCTTTGAGGTGCCTCATATTGGCTCATTGATTGAAAACCTCCATAAGGCAGTCAATGGGTTGGGAAAAAAGAAAAAGAAAAAAAAGAGAGAAAAAAGAAAAGATCCTAGGTGAAAACCTCTTTTGAGGCACCTAGGCAGACCTACTAGTTGAAAACCTCATTGAGGCAGCTAGTAGGCATAGAAAAAAAGGAAAAAATAAAAAAATCCTTGCTCCATGTATCTCTTTGATGAATGTAGGTTCTCTCCAACATCTACAAGGAGAAAAAACAAGTTGCCAACAAAGAAAGAAAAAATAGGTCAAACCTAGTCAAAAGAAGTCAAATTTTGACTTTCTCCTCGTTTTCTCAAATGATCCAACAAGGCCAAGGCCATGCCAATCCATCACCCTCATATATTTCCACCCTCCACCCTCCACTCATCATTCTCAATCTTTTCCCATTCAGTTTGCTTATTATCCTAAAAAACTATCAAAAGGCTCTGTTTTACTCCAGGAAACAAAAATACATAGAGAAAAAATTTATTTTTGCCATAACTTGAAAATCATGCATCCATTTAAAATTTTGTTTCATGGGGAGATACATATGGATGATGGTAGCATTCCCAATCAATTTCAGAAAATTCGAGTGTACAGTTTCCAAGAAATTGACCTCCATCACCTTCAACCATTTTTAGTTTTTTCTCGAGATCCGTACATCCATTGAAAAAATTGTTTTATGTGGAGGTGCATAATGATAATGAAAACATGCTCAGAAAGTTTCGAGTCAATCCATTATACAGTTTGGGAGATATGGACAAAACAATTCTGGTACAAGAGGTTGTCCTAAATTACTACATGAGTTTTCTGTCGTACTACAGGAAGTTCTGAAAATCCATAGGAAAGGCAGTCCAATAGAAAAATTATGATGTAGGCTTGTTTTGGGATAGGAAAAAAGGACATTGACTTCATTACATCTCACTCAAAACCCATCATGACCATGTCACTCTATGGCCACACCTTCCACTCATTCCAATACCTATTTACCCTCCAACAAAGAAAGGACACAAACATTCAAAAAAAAGAGGGCAGCTATAGCAACCTATTTGGAAATAGCATCAGGCTCTAGGCCTAACCTTCAACATCATGATTGAAAGAGGAGAGGCATAACTACAGGCACAATGAAACTCCTCCAGAGCTCAGCAACAACAGAGGAAGCCATCACCTACACATCAACAAGAAGACAACCCATCAACAAAAAATAAAAAGGCAGTCAAGAAGATGTACCCAAGTCATGAGAAGCACAACAACATCAACTCAACAACATGCATGTCTCTCTAATAACCATCAAGTAGATACAGGTATGCAATATTCTTGACCTCTTCTCTTGAGCATATTATAGTTAAAATTTTGTTGTCAATGCATGAGAGATGAGGTTTTATAAGCTAAGGATAGGTCAACAGTATCAATCGCCTTCAACTAGTTAATTGCAGCTCACTCCTTCACTCATCCAATGTTGAAAAGTCAAATTATGAAGGGTGATGATTTCAAGGAATGAGGACATCAAGTAAAAGAAGAATATTTTGCAAAGGCCAAGTCACCACAACACTCCAAGACCTCCATCCACTTCATATTCACCATCTATCCATCATTCATCCATCCCATTTCATAATTTCAAGAAAAAACCCTACACTCTGTCTCACCCTAAAAATTTCTTGAAAAAACAAATAGAGCATCCTCTCCATTTTCACAAACCTACACTACTCCCTCTTAGCCCTAGCATCATCCTCCAAACCCTCTACATCATTTCTCATAACTACCATATAGTTAAAAGGCCGTGAAAGAGAAGGAATGCCTGCTACAGGAAGACAAAATGTTGCTACAAGAAGGAATAAAGGAACAAATGGTGCTAAAACCAAAAAATATAGTGCCTAAGATAGACCTAATCAAAACATAAAACTCCAAGGCCATTAAGAAACCATCTAGGCCACAAGAGAGAAGAAGAAAGCAACAAAAGGAAATGAGGCATCCACCATCAAAACAGAACTCAAACTGTAGCGATGAAAAGAGACTTTCCAAGAGGTCTTTAGTCTCTTTCTAGCTTTTGTCCAAGGCCTAAAAGATGTTATATAAATGAGAGAAAGGCATGGGAGTTAAGTTGAGGGCATGTCCTAGGCTAAGACTACCATTTATGCTCAAAAAGGGTTTCCTATTGTTTTAACAAGGTTTCCCGTAGTTTTGACAGGAATTACTACAGGATGTCCTAGTTCTCATCTAAAGACATTTTGAAGGTTTCAGAGGTTTCCAGATGGTGGAACAAGGTAGAAAAAGGTTGATAAGGATATGGAAGATCTTTCCAAACTGAAAAATATTCAAGAACCATCTTGAATAAGGGGAAGAAGACAAACTAATGGTCTCAAGAAACAAGGATTTTTCTTTGCACACATATGTTTTTGGGCTTGTCCTTGCAGAACTTACAACCAATATTCTTAATGCACAAGACAGAGGTCACCAGGGCCATGAATGAGGCACAATGAGGTCACTAAGTTAGTTAAGTTACTTAGAGGATGAGAAACACTTTCAGCAAGGGGTATGATGGGCCTCTAAATTAGGCATAAATTAAGGCCTGTGTCCCTAAATTAACATAAATAAAAGCTTATGGCCATCCTTCAACACATTAAACCTCTCTTTTGCATTAGATAATGCATTTTTAACTTTAATATATTCATAGGAAGGTTTATGAATAATTGCATATTTGTCCGTAATATTATTTATTTTTGTGGAAAATTATGAGAATATTGGGAAGATTATGAAGATTTGGAGGAGGAGATAATTTAGGGACTTGCTCCCTACTTCAGGAGGATCACTATTAAATAATAAATCAAAAATATATTATGGAATTATGGCAAAGATTGTGGAATTCCAACGATTGATAAAATCTAGGAATGTGTTCCCTGCCATTTAATGTAGATTCCTAGTATTGGGAACCAGATCCACTAATCAATGGATTTTGGTGGGGAAATATTCTCCATTCACAGGGAATGATTCCTAATCATTTTGTATAAGTACCAATGATTTGAACATGGGGCACTTAGGCTTCTTATCTAGCTTACAAGAACCTCTCCCACTTCCAAAGCTTGAATTTTCCCAAGTCTATTTGATTCAGTGTTTTCAAAACCGTTTTTAAAAACCGGTTACCGGTCTAACCGGCCGGTTAGCAAGGCCGCCGGTCTAAACCGGCCAAAAAACCCGGTTGGAAAGGCCATTTCGCCAGTTTTTTGTCCTAACCGTGAACCGGGAGAAGTTTTAAAACCGGCCGGTTTGTACGAAACAGCCGGTTTTGTCCTAAACGCCGGTTTTAGGCACACCCACCAGTAAAGGTAAAAAAGCATATTTTTTCATTGTGTTTCAGGGTTTTGGGGGAAACTAAGGGTGTTTCAACCCAAAAAATAGATTTGGCAATTAATGGTAATGTTAAATTCTTAAAGTAAAAGTGACATTTCCTTTCATTTTCATTTTCATCCTTTTATTTAAATTTTTAACATTACCATGAAATGACTCAGGATGTTTGAGAGTGGTTTCGACCTCATTGGATTTCATATGGAGAAACTAGAATTTTAGATTTCACTCAAAATTCAGCAGACTTAATGATTTTCAGGATTTCATGGTTTGGGGGTAAACAATAAATGCAATCGGAGCTCCAAATGATGAGCAAAACTCCTGATCTAGATCCCATTATGTTGGACGATATTGATCCAACATTAGAATGGGTGGAGGAGACTGAAGAACCTGTGTTTGAGGCTGATTTTGATATCAACATGGCTTTGGCGGGGGATGATGCAGATTATGTGGTGGCATCAGAACTAGGATCAGTAGCGGCATCAAGGAAAGGCAAAGAACCAATGGAAGGCACTAGTCATGCAGGTTGACAAACTCATGCTTCCATTAGGTCCACTTCTATTGTCATTGGTGGCATTGATACTGAGGTTGCAGATCAGGCTAAGGCATCCTCAGACTCTGAACCAGATGATGTCTATGTAGCTCCTAATTATGATCCTGTGTCTAGTAGTGGTGATGAACTTGATGATTGATCATGTGTACATTGTAGATTTGTAGTAGGCCAATGGCCTCATAGCTTGCAGCATTGTTTTTGGACTTTATAGGCCATTTAGAGCCTCATTTCTTATGTATTTTGCTATTTTGTCGATGATATGTATTGTACTCGGTGCCATTTTGATATATTCACCTTTACATGGTATATAAATGATCAAACTTTGCATATTTTGTCTTTATTGGCTTGGAATCATGGTTTTACATCTTAAAAATAGTTTTGTTTCATTAGAAATTAATTATTTAATGTATTTTTTTAAAACCGGTTCATTTAGACCAAACCAGTCCCAGTTAGACCGGTTTCGGTCGGTAAATCGGTTCATTAGGTGGACCGGTCCGGTCACCGGTTCTGGTTTTAAAAACATTGATTTGATTAACGAATGCGGAATTAAGAAATGATTGAAAGGTGTATGCTTGTAATTTTTTCAACTGATTACTTGCTTTAAAACCTGTTGTTGTTCTATAAGTGTATGTGCGTAAACTGATATATAAATGCATATAACAGTGAATAAAACAGTAGAGACAATGCAACAATAAACAATCACACAAAAACAACAATTTAATTAGGAGTTCACCCAAAACTCTTGGCCTACATTTCCATGAGCTCTAGTCAACTTGACTATGCTCTTTGGGATTATGGTGTAAGTATTTTTTACAAGCTCTTGCTTAACTCCTGCTGTTTTTACACTGAAACGGTGGGTTTAGACACCATTTACTCCCTGGGCTCTTGAAGCTTTGGCTTTTGGCTCTGGCTCTTTGGCTCTTAGTTTTGGCTCTTGGCTCTGACTCTGGCTCTTTAGCTCTAGTTCTAGCTCTTGGCTCTGACTCTGGCTCTTTAGCTCTGGCTCTTGGCTCTTGGCTCTTGGCTCTGGCTTCTTTGGCCCTCTGGCAGTTTACAGCTCTCTTTAGGCTTTTCACTTGAACTCCAAGTGACTCCCTTGGCTTCTGCACTATCCCTTTGGCTTCTGCCCTGCCTCTTTTGCCTTGGCTTCCTCTTTGGCTTCTGCTTCCATAGCAAACCCCTCAAGGATCAATAATAGCGACCATCCATAACCCAGAAGCCCTTTTTCTTTGACATTCATGGCTTTTAAGCCAAATCAGCGTTGTCTGTTGGTTTTCCCTTTCAGGCTCTCTATCTTCTGGCTTTGGGTCCATTCGAATCCCTCTTCTGAGCGTTCAATAATCATTGTATAATGCCCTTAGGGCAGGCGACCACCTTTTCCTTAATGGATGAGGGCGTTGGCACTTGAAATCCCTTAAAAATAGTCATTTTGTGTTTTACATAGAGAACGTTGTAAAAAATGGAAAAATTTGTAGAACACATAGTTCCGGACTTCAAAGTTTTATAACCTCACTTTCTAGTGCCATCGGGTCTGCTTGAGAATTGTTATCGCATATCGCAATTGGCCTGCTCAAAACAGTGAAACTAACATAAATATGGCTTTGGGAGGATTTGAAATTATATATATTTCCATTCCGAAACCCTTTCAGGTCTGGTTTACATCGCATTGGTGCTCCCCTTTGTATTTCGCTTGATAAAGGAAATACGTGAAAACACGTTAAAAATGCCAACGGACGGATTTCAAATCTTATGAAACAACGTTTATATATCCATCAGGTCCGTAATATTACATCGGGCATATATGCATATACATGTGGCCTCGTTCCATTGCAATGCGCCAATTGTGATCCGCTGATATCGCTGATCATAGTATCACATCGGCCTGGTTCCATCGCATTATGCCTCCTCCTATCACCATCGATTGCAATTGTCGATCGGATCTGCATCGTTGGTCGGCCAGATCTGATGGCCCCTGTGTTAAGCGGATAAATCAATTTTGCGGATAACACTGATCTCCCTAGTATCAATTGATATCTAGCAACAAATAGGACAAGCAAATCTACTTTTCTCTAAACATATTTCGATTCATTAATAAAAACTAAGAGGTGTTTTAGACCCTACCTAAGTCCAATGCTAGTTTGTGGTAGCCTTACTCCAATAGCTTCAAAGAGTTTCCTTTTAATAACTTGCAAACACAAACAAGCACACATCAAAGAACACCTACATAGCTAATATAATAAATCATGTTCATCGTAGTGATCAAGGAGTCTATGAAATAAACCATTAAACACAGCTTATTGAGAAAAGTAAACTTGATTGTATTAACTTTGAGAAAGAAGAACTTTACAACCTTGGTGCCTTGATGTTGTACAAGCTCTTCCCAGGGTCCAGGCAGGAATCTCCTCTTCTTTGACAAGCCTCACTCTCTCCCAAATGAGATCAAAAGGTATGTGATCTTTCCTCTCAAAAGCTCAATTAGGAAGACTAAGTTCCAGTAGCATATACCCTCAAAAATATTCAACTTTCAACCTCCCCAGTAACCAACCCAAAGCTTCATTTTATAGTGCAAGGGAAGGAGGTTACAGGCCCACCATTGAAGGGATAGAGTCCTCCTTCAAGGGAATAAGAATAAACTCGCGCCTTTTTAACTTTTATAGGGGTTCGCACCAATACATGTAGATACAAAGCGGTCAGGTGCACAGGGAACATGACCAGTGGGTGCGGCACCGCAGGTAACGCTAAGAGAAAGTACGAAACCAGAGTTTTAGAGACTTTTAAGGACTTTCTCTCATTTTCAAAGCTTGATATGCAGAGCTGAGGTTTAAGACTTGCAAAGGAGGTATGTATGAGTGGTGATAGACTCACACAGATTACAGAAAGTCATGGTGACAATTTTTCGTGCAACATATTGCCCCCTAAAGTGTGAAGTTTGTAATAGATGAGGATGGTTTTATCATCTATGAAGAGTGATGTGCTTTATCATTTCAAAGATCTTCCTATGGATACCCCAATTGGAACCTGTAAAAACATTCAATGTAATAATATATAATATATTATATATATATATATATATATATGATCATATCATCGTTGAGGTAGGCATTCCCATACTCAGATCAAAACTGACAAGAAAACTATCTAAACTGCTCTGATATAGGAATGATTTTGTAATACATCACAAGTATAGACATATGTAAACACAGTATGGACACAGCCATCTGTTTATGAATAGTTCACTATATAATGAATAAAAAAATCCTCGTAGCCTGGATGGTGGAAACTAGATCCAGGGTCTTGATTTCTACTTCCCAAACTAGTACGATTCTATCCATGTGAATGAATGTGTCGAAGTCAAACATGGTAGAAACCACTTGATTACCAGTCAATGATGTAAACTGTTAACAAGTATGAGAGGAACCACCAGTAATGTCAATGGCCCTAAAAGTACTCAGTACAATCCATGAAATGTGAATGAATGATTCAATGTCGAACACATCACAGAATCCTTTGATCGAAGGTCAATGATGCAACCTATCATCGAAGGCGAGAAACCTGCCATTGAGGCATGCAGATTCCAAGGTACTGACAATTTCTAGATCATCTTTCTAGATAATGAGTTGGAGTCGATAGAAAGCAATCCGTCGCAGGCAAGCCCACAACATGAAATCATAGATCAAGTTTGAAGAAATATATTTGGCAAGGACTAACTCAGGCATGGTCAAGATGGATGACAGAGATTTTGCAAATGGATGGTTTATTTGAACTGACCTCTTGAACACATAACGACACTGCATATGGTTTGGTTACAATTGACCCAAAGCTAATACTCGGAAACCGACTGAAGACTTTCAATATGGTTTGATTAATTGTTAGGCAAAGGATTTCCCAAGCCAGGTGAACAAAAAGTGTCGTGTTCAAGAGTGGTTAACTTGTTTTCAAAAGACAAAGTATAACAATCAGGTTGTTCTCTTTTCCCCCACCATTTCTGGCAAGTACCTCTTTATTTTTGACAAGCTTGAGGAGGATAACATTTGCTTGATTATAAGCTCATCCTTCAGATGAGTCCAACTTAGTTTAAGATTCGAACCCTAAGAAGGAGTGGTTTGTTCCTATTTGAAATTGAACAGGTCATTTACTGTTAAATTTTAACGAGTCCAGTATAGGAGAAACTCGGTGTTGTTCAATTATAGGGAGTCAGAAGAAAAACTTAAGAAAACTCCATGGTTGTCCTTTTTCATAAATTTGTGTCTCCCAAGTCTGAAAAAGTATAAAATAATACTTGAGAGAACTGCTTGACCATTACGATCAAGGAGTACTTTTCATAATTAGTGCCTTCAATCTGAAAAAGTAAAAAAGCGATCAAAAACACGTCGTTTTATTACCAATATCGAACTTTAAACGACAAAAGTCCGGCGATCTTTTTATGTTTATATAGTCAAAAAAGAGCTATAAGTGGACTGTCCTTTTAATTCCATTTTAACGAGTCTAAAAAGAAAAACTCGGCAATATTTTCATACTAGGAAGATCGGTCTTGTCCGCAAGAACAATTTATCCGCTTAACAAATTGGCGACCATACTGGGGAAGCAAATCTACTTTTCTCTAAACATATTTCGATTCATTAATAAAAACTAAGAGGTGTTTTAGGCCCTACCTTAAGTCCAACGCTAGTTTGTGGTAGCCTTGCTCCAACAGCTTCAAAGAGTTTCCTTTTAATAACCTGCAAACACAAACAAGCACACATCAAAAAACACCTGCATAGCTAATATAATAAATCATGTTCATCATAGTGATCAAGGAGTCCTTGAAATAAACCATTAAACACAACTTATTGAGAAAAGTAAACTTGATTGTATTAACTTTGAGAAAGAAGAACTTTACAACCTTGGTGCCTTGATGTTATACAAGCTCTTCTTAGGGTCCAGGCAGGAATCTCCTCTACTTTGACAAGCCTCACTCTCTGCCAAATGAGACCAAAAGGTATGTGATCTTTCCTCTCAAAAGCTCAATTAGGAAGACTAAGTTCCAGTAGCATATACCCTCAAAAATATTCAGCTTTCAACCTCCCCAGTAACCAGCCCAAAGCTTCATTTTATAGTGCAAGGGAAGGAGGTTACAGGTCCACCATTGAAGGGATAGAATCCTCCTTCAAGGGGATAAGCTCCTCACATCAAGGGGTTAGCTCCTTAAGGAATGGGATGCATGCGCCCTCAAGGAGCAAACTTGCCAGTGCAAGATTCCCTCTAGAAGCTTCCAAAATTGACTCAAAGTGAGTTTTTAAGAATAAACTCGCACCTTTTTAACTGTTACAGGGGTTCGTACCCATACATGCAGATACAGAGCGGTCAGGTGCATAGGGAACATGGCCAGTGGGTGCGGCACGACAGCTAATGCTAAGAGAAAGTGAGAAACCAGAGTTTTATATATTTTTAAGGAATTTCTCTCATTTTCAAAGATTGATATGCAGAGCTGAGGTTTAAGACTTGCAAAGGAGGTATGTATGAGTGGTGATAGACTCACACAGATTATAGAAAGTCACAATGACAATTTTCCGTGTAACACCCTGTGCAACCACTGTTCAAACCTCCGATTGCCTCATTTTTGCTATTTTCTCATGTTTTTAAGGTCTAATAGTGTAACCTGATATGTCCAAGGCTTCTCCATTTTCAGTTGTTTTGACCTTTGAGGAGATTTGGAAGACTAAGAGGGTTTTTAGACCCATTATCAAGGGATTTTTTCCTCTTTTTACTTTGAGAAAGGGCAGCTTCATTTTATAATAGCTTTCCCATTTGAAGTCCGTTTTTACCCATTTAAGTTGCGTTGGATTTAGAATAGAGGGACCCCTGCAATGAGACTATTTCTGAGAGCATCTTGTGATTTTCATTTTCCTCTGATTTACAAAGGATTTGTGCCATTTAGCACCTTTTACCTCTTGCATGAAGTCTTTTAGACTTAGAGGTTTATCCAGTATCCATTTTTGGATCACGCCTTCCCACTAAAAGAACTTTTGGTCTCCAAAAGACTTATATACTGATCTAAACAGTACCCTCTTCTTTCAGCCTCCCTACACTTGCCTTTTCATAGTGCCTCTGAACCAAAGTTTCTCACCACTTCCCTTCTCTAGATGGGTTACTCTTCTTGGGAAGAATTGTCTTCCTCCTTGGCTTCTTGCAGAACTTCTACTGAACTGGTAATCGAAGGTGGTTTGAACTTCTTTTCCTTGATAATTGATCCAAGGTGGTTCAACCAAATGTGAAGTACATCTACTCCACAAAAATTTCATTTGCACCTGTTTGACAAGATGCCAACAACAACAGGCATACAGACAACAACTGGATGGACTAACTCTTGCTTCAACAAAAGAAATAGATTTCACATTTTGTGAATACCTCCATGTCTTACATCTATATACAAGTGATGGACTAGAAAAAAGCCCACAAAACATGCCTTTAAACAAATGACCCTTCAAGTCAAGCATGCAAAAAAAGACCATTAGGACTCTTTTTCAAAAGATGAAACTTTCATCATTGTCTCCATTTGGAGACCAAGTTAACTTATTTTTAGTCAACATGGCATCACATGCATGTCAAAGAAATCAACCCTGCAAGTTAATTACACATATATGTTCAAAAACAAGGAAATCATCAGCACCCCTGTGTTCATGCACATCATTCTCATGCATGCTTTTCATCCTTCAACTTTTGCTTAAGCACACTGTACTTTCGAAGCTGAGATAAAATATAATGTTTCATCCTTCAACTTTCGCTTAAGTACACTGTACTTTCGAAGATGAAATGAACATATAATGTAGATGCATCAATAGACATGCAATCTTAATTGGATAAGAACTTTAATCGTTCCTTACCAATCCCTTTCAAAGGTACTACCTTTGTCTACACATCAACATCATCATGTGAATCATTTTGAGACATAACATTCATGGAATCTTCACTTCCATTTCCGCCATCTTCTCTTTCCACTTTCAGCTTTGGTGGAATAATTTCTGGATTCAAAGCCCAACATTTTGCAGCAAGATGTCCTTGCTTATCGCAGTAAGTGCACTGCATGTGCATCCTCTTGATAGCATGATTTGCCTTGTCCAATGGACCTTTGGCTTCTTGCTTCTTTTCCTTCTTCTACTTCACATATGCGGTCATTCTCTTCCAACATCTAGAAACATCATGGTTATCCAAACCACAAAAGGAACATGCAACTCTTTCCCCATACATATGTGGAAATTTATCATGCTTTGCAAAATCAAAAGGAATATGATTAGAACTAGATTTATACCTACCTCTTTCACCTTTATTGCCTTCATGAGGAGGTATAGCAAATGAAGAAGTGGCTCTGTTTGGAACACCATCAAACTCTTCAAGGTTGTTAGAGTCTCCCCAACTCTCTAGTTCAAGTGTGTGCTTTTGAACACCTGCATCCTGCAATTGATGTTTCAAGCTATTGTATTCCTCTTGGATACAACCTTCACACTTCTGGGGTAGAGGACATGAAATGAAACTCCTTCTTGGGACTGTTTCAATGGCTTTCATGGTAGCTTTGGGACTCTCTCCATAAGATTGTCCATAGCCAAGACCCAAATACTTAGGCCTTTCCTCAACCATTATTGGTTCAACAATACCTTGTGCATGCTTTCCCAAGCCCTTTCCTTCATAGCCCATCTTGGACATTAGCTTGGAACCTATGCCTTTAGTATGTTTTTCAAAAGAACTAATACAAGCATTCTCAGAGGAATTTGAAGACAAACTAGAATGGCTTACCTCTTCTTCAAGCTGGTACTTGACTAAGGATTCTTGGGCAACAAAGAATTGTGTTTCCATCTCATGCATCCTCTTCTGGTTCATATTTTCAATATGAGGTTGCCTCTCCATTTCCTGCAATTTTTCAACAAGCAACTTCTTCTCTTCCTTCATGGAATTCAACTGCTCTTTGAGCATGATGCTCTTTCTTCCATCCTCAAACATTTCTCTCACCATATCCATCATGGTGGACAATTCGTGCTTCATGTCTTCATCAAAGAGTCTCGTGAAGAGAGAAAAATTTGAGGACCCACTTGTAGAAGTTGTCATTATGCCAATGAACAAAAAAAACTTCAAAAAGATAAATAAAGAGCTTATTTAAACAACCTCTTTCAACACACATCTTGTTCTTTAGACTGCCTTGAGGTCCTTTGGGATAGAAGAATGCCTTTAGCCCTTCTCCTTCTTGTCCTTCCTGAACTGAGATATTAATAGCTTTCCCTTCACCTCTGCAAACTCAGCAAATAGTCAGTCTGCAAACAAGCATTATGATATAACCTTCATTGAAGGTGGGGTTAACCAAATCTTTAGCTCTGATACCACCTAATCTGAAAATAGGGCACTCGGGCTTCTTGTTTAGCTTACAAGAACCTCTCCCACTTCCAAAGCTTGAATTTTCTTAAGTCTGTTTGATTAACCAATGCGGAATTAAGAAATGCTTGAAAATATAGGTGTATGCTTGTAGTTGTTTCAAGTGATTACTTGCTTTAAAATCTGTTGTTGTACTATAAGTGGATGTGCGTAAACTGATATATAAATGCATATAATAGTAAATAAAACAACATATACAATGCAGCAATAAACAATCACACAGAAACAACAATTTAGTTAGGAGTTCACCCAAAACTCTTGGGCTACATCTCTGTGAGCTCTAGTCAACTTGACTAGGCTCTCTGGGATTATGGTGTAAGTCTTTTTTACAAGCTCTTGGCTCAACTCCTACTGTTTTTACACTAAAACAGTGGGTTCAGACACCATTTAATCCCCGGGCTCTTGAAGCTTTGTCTCTTGGATCTAGCTCTTTGGCTCTTTGTTCTGGCTCTTGGCTCTGACTTTGGCTCTTTGGCTCTGGTTCTGGCTCTTGGCTCTCACTCTGGCTCTTTAGCTCTGGCTCTTGGCTCTTGGCTCTTGGCTCTGGCTTCTTTGGCTCTCTGGCTATTTACAACTCTCTTTAGGCTTTTCACTTGAACTCCAAGTGACTCCCTTGGCTTCTACGTCGCCTCTTTTTCCTTGGATTCCTCTTTGGCTTCTGCTTCCAGAGAAAACCCCTCAAGGATCAATAACAACAACCATCCACAACCCATCAACCCTCTGTCTTTGACATTCATGGCTTTTAAGCCAAATCAGCGTTGTCTGTTGGTTTTCCCTTTCGGATTCTCTATCTTTTGGCTTTGGGTTGGCTCAAATCCCTCTTCTGAGCATTCAATAATCATTGCATAATGCCCTTAGGGCAGGCGGCCACCTATTCCTTAACAAATGAAGGCGTCAATGCTTGAAATCCGTTAAAAACAATCATTTTGTGTTTTACACAGAGAACACTGTAAAACATGGAAAAATCCATAGAACACAAAATTTTGGACTTCAAAATTTTATAACCCCGCTTTATAGTGCCATCGGGTTCGCTTGGGAATCACTATCGCATATCACAATTGCCCTGCTCCATGGTTTTCCCTTTATATTTTAAAATACATTAAAACGGTGAAATTAATGTAAATATGGCTTTGGGCGGATTTGAAATTATATATTTCCTTTCCAGAACCCTTTTGGGTCCAGTTTACATCGCATCGACGCTTCCCTTTGTATTTCTCTTGATAAACGAAATACACAAAAACACATTAAAAATGCCAATGGACGGATTTCAAATCTTATGAAACATCGTTTATATATCCATCGGGTCCATAATATCGCATTGAGCATATATACATATATATGTGGCCTCGTTCCATTGTAATGTGCCGATTGCGATCTGCCGATATTAGCGATCATGGTATTGCATCGGCCCAGTTCCATCGCGTTATGCCTCCGCCTATCACCACCAATTGTGATTGCCGGTCGGATCTGAACCGTTGATCGGCTAGATCCAATGGCCCCTTTGCAACCACTGTTCAAGCTTCTGATTGCCTCATTTTTATTGTTTTCTCATGTTTTTAAGGTCCGATAGTTTAACTCGATATGTCCAAGGCTTCTCCTTTTTCGATGGTTTTGACCTTTGGGGAGATTTGGAAGACTAAGAGGGTTTTTAGACCCATTATCAAGGGATTTTTGCCTCTTTTTCCTTTGAAAAATGGAAACTTCATTTTATGATAGCTTTCCCATCTGAAGTCCATTTTCGCCCATTTAAGTTGTGTTGGATTCAAAATAGAGGGACCCCTGCAATGAGACTATTTCTAAGAGTAGCCTATGATTTTCATTTTCCTTTGATTTACAAAGGATTTGTGACATTTGGCACCTTTTACCTCTTGCATGAAGTCTTTTAGACTTAGAGGTTTATCCAGGATCCATTTTTGGATCAACCAAGTCAAATTTGCATTTAGGGATAGATTTTCATTAGTGTTCTTATGGAGAGAACTCATATTTCTACAGCTCCATTGCATTTTCTTACAAGGATGTAATTGTATTGATAAATAATGAAGATTGGTGACATGTTCAGCTTCTAAATTTTGTTCTCCTCCATAGGTTTCTGAGTTTCCTTGGGATTGGCCATCCCAGGAGCCTCAGAGCCCTTTTGTATCATTTTATTTCCATATTTTTCACTTCTTATTCACATGCATCTCTTGTTTTTATTTCTTTCTATTTCTGCATTTAGTATTAATGATTTCTCGTTGTAGGATTAGGTTAAATGGTTGATGTAAGTTCTTTTGTAGGATCACAAGCATCAATTCATCCTTGTAAAAGCTTTGGAAGGTCATAGTAATCATTAAGCTACTTGGATTAGCTTTCTTATTCCCAAATCTAGATTTATAGAACTCCCTTTTAGCAAAGAACAATATATTTTTGTTATTTTTTAGAGCATGCTAACGAGAATTAATCGAGTTGGTTCCAATTGAGTTAGATCAAAAAAACATTCTAGTTCATAAAAAAAATTACCCCATTGCATTTGCACTTGATTAGGTTAGGCATTTTATAGATTTACTAGCTCACTAGTTCTCGAATTTCTAGATTTTCGACTAGTAATTTTCTGCTATTTTTTAGCATGGGTTAACATAGGTCTTTTTTAGTGATTCCACTTGGAATGGGGACCTAAGACATCCTAGTCAATAAATTTTTTTTTCCCATCCAATTTTTATTTGATTTTCTTGGTCATTCGATTAATTATAATTTCGTATAGTAAATCTATAACATCCTGTAGTCAAACAGTGGATCTTGTAGGAAAACTAGGGGATCCTGTAGGAGAACTAGTACATCCTATAGGAAATCTTGCGGCAGCCCGTTTTGAGCCTGAATTGGGAAAAATCATCATTGAATATTGGATTCGGCCCCTACTTGACCTCCAAGCCATCAAAACCATTGTACCCCTTTTCCTCCACACTTGTCTCCCTTGCCAAAGATCAATGAAATTTTAGCATTTGCATTTATAAAGCGAAAATATTATAAAAATGAGTTCTTTTATATTTACACATGCACACAACAGTTAGTACTCTATAGATAATATTTCATGCTTTGATTAGTTAAAACATCACATGTGACAAATAGGGTTAAAATAGGGTTATTTTGCAAGCAAAGTGTGGTAATAAGTAGATAGAGGATTTCATGTTACTTTACAAGCATTTTTCAATTCAGTCTTTCATTCCTGCAAATAGGAAACATTTTTTTTCTATCATGACAGCAAAATAAGGAATCATTGTATTATGCACATATAGTGTCGATACCTCTTAAGTTTGTACGAACCCCGGGTTGATAATTAAAGTCAGTAGCCTTGGGAGTTGCAACATTCTTCTTGCAATACCGAGGCTCATCAATGCCATGGTGGAGGAGTATTACTCCATCATGAAAAAAAATGTATTGGTGGTGGTGCCAAGACCAAAGAACAAGTCATTGGTTGGTTCTATATGGATTTACAAAGTGAAGCATGCAATTGATGGGATAATTGAGAAATAAAAGGATAGATTTGTGGCCAAAGACTTCTCACAGGTAGAGGAAGTTGACTATGAGGAAATATTTTCCCCATTGGCAATATATTCCTTGTTCAGAACCATTTTAGCATTAGCTGCAAATATGGGGTGGAAGATCCATCAAATGGATGTGAATACTTCCTTGCTCAATGGTGACCTGGGGAAAATCGTCATAACTTTGAGATATGGGCCCATCCTTCACTCCCAAAAACACGAAAGTGGCTTACATCTAGTTTAATTGAGCTCCATGCTTCTTCTAAAGTGATATTCTTTAAAACCTTAGTAGGAGTGTGATTTACTCTGTAATTTGCACGGTTAATTGCTTATACCCAAAAATTAAGAGTAAGTCCTTTAGATTGAAGCATACAATTAGCCATTTCCTTTAAGGTGTGATTCTTCCTTTAAGCTACACCATTTTTCTTTGGAGTATATGGAACAGTATGTTGCAATTGAATTCCATGCTTAATGCCAAAATTGATGAATTTTTTGTTAACATATTCTCCGCCATTATCACATCTTAGCTTAATAATTTGATGTCTAGATTGTTTCTAAACAAAGGCCTTAAAGGCCAAGAACATGTTAAAGACTCCATTCTTGAGTTTTAAAAAGTATACCCAAGTGTGTCTGGAGAAATCATAAATGAAAGTTAAGAAATACTTGTAGCCATAAAATGAAACAACTGGAATTGGACCACATAAATTACTATGTCCAAGCTGTAAAGGGGCTGAGGCATGACAAGAGGCATGTTTTTCAAAAATATCTCAATGATGTTTTCTGAGTACACATCCGAAACAAACACCATCCCTGCAAGATACCATAGGAAGACCTGTCACAATATTTTCTTTACATAGATTTTGAATAGAGTGATAGTTTAAGTGACCAAATCGCTCATGCCAAATTTTTCTCACTTCATCATTATGAGAAACAAATACCGATGTAAGAGTTGATGACCCAAAATTCTTAAACTTATACAACCTTGTAGAATCATCAACAATGTCAGTAGCTAAAATCTATCTAGGATCTCTTAGGTCCTTAATTACATCATCATAAGGTGAAAATTCAACAGTTTTACCTTCACCTAAATGAGTTATTTGATATACAGATAGAAGGTTGTAGGATAACACAAGAACACATAATACATCAATAAATTAACCATTTTCTAGATGAATAGTTCTAGTCCCTACATCACTAAGAGATCTATCATCACCAACATATATATTTTTGGTGTTACAATCATTTAAAGAAGAAAACATGGCTTTGTTTTTGGCCATGTGATAAGAATCTCTAGAATCAATGAGTCGCTCATGAGAATGAGAAGAAGAAAATACATTTAGTGCATAACTGGATTGAGATGCTTGACAACCACATGTAGAAAGTGTTATTCCTAAAGATGAAGTTGAAGTTGAAGTTGAAGAGTGCTCCAAATGGATGTTATGATTCTTCATTTTTTCTTCCAAGGCTTCCATCTTCTTAAAGAATTTGGATTCTAAATATCCATCATGATTACAAAAGGTGAAATGTATATCAGTATTTGTCCCTTTGTTTTAGTTTACTTATCATTTTTTTGAGTGATTTTTCATTTTGAGACTAAAATTGCTTAGGGCCCTTATCTGGTTTAAGACCATTCTTTTTAGAATGTTGCTTTTGAGGATTCTTTGAACTTGGTTGTTGTTGGGTTCTTAGAAGAGTCTCCAATATTAAGAAGACCAATATGTAAGATTTTTTCTTGCTCTCTTATTAAAGAGTATAAAAATACATCAAAAGAGGGGGACTTGTAGGCTTGTCCTTGAGAAATAAAGGCTTCTCTAGTAGAACGGAAGGTGGGAAAAAACATATAATAGGCTAGTCCTAACTTAATAAGAATAGAATAAATAAGGCTACCATCTTCCTTCTTAACCTTAACACCTTCGAAGAGAAGTCTAAGGGTCTTGAACTTGGACAAAAAATCTTCAATGGAACAAAAATTATTGGGGTCCAATGTAAGCAACTCATTTTCTAGTTGACGGGCTCTAATTTCATTTTTAATTCCAAAAACATTATTAAGTTTTTTCATTGCTTCATCAGGGGCGTTAATTTCTGGGATATGGAATCTAAGTTATGGAGAAATAGACATCCCTATCAACCCACTTTCTTCATCTTGCATATTTTCCCATTTGTCTTGCTTATATTCATCTTGAGGTTTAGACTCTTGGCCTAAGGCTATTCTATAAAGACTTTAACTTCTAAGTAGATCCACCATGTAGGATAGCCATTGGAAGTAGTTGGTGTTATAAAAAATAATAGGCATGGACTTTCCATTTTAAAAGAAATTGAAGCTCTATATATTAAAACTAAGTTTTAAAATGGAAATATCTCGAAAAATTAGGTCAATTAAAAAAAACGGCTCTAAAAATGGCTTCCGGATGAAGAAGTTATGGATTTTTGAAGAAATGTTGTTGAAGATGCCAACAAACCACGTGAATGTTTGAAAGTCACTTTTACAATGGTACTTTATGAACTATCCACTAGATTGTAACTTGAATAAAAGATAAAGTGACTTTAGAATTATAAGTGACTTACTTTTTCTAATGGTGAGAACACTTTTACATAAACTAAATTTAAAACATAAGTTACATGTTCTTTTGAGAAAATAACTCAACAAAAAGAAAGGCTTGAACCCAATACCTCTATTCTCATAAAGTAATTTTAGACCAAGTGAGCTAGTTCAAAAGGTTAGTAATTGTTAGAAAGGAGGAAGGGTTTTTTTTTTAATCACTAAAGTTTTGGAGTGTGTGCCTACTTGATAAACCCCTTTTTGCCTACAAAACAAAAAAACAACTACATAAACCCAACGAACAAGCAAAAGTATCAAAGCCTTATGGTTTAAATTTAGATTTGGCTGGAAACTAGATATTTTTCCCAATTTTTTTGATTTTCTGAAGATCACACTAAGGCGCAATGGAAGAGAGCATATGCATGAGAAAAATCCTTTCTTTTTTACTCTGGTTTGCCCAAATCACACATAGTTGCGGGGCAAAGAGCATACGAAGAAATGAAAGATATAGATCCGGTAATTAAAAAACATTATAGAGGACTGTAAACTGAAATAAATAGAGAGATAAATAACTATAAATGCAAATAAAGAATGTATACCTCCAAATCTTAAAAATGGTGCAGCTAGAGCTACCAGAAACCTTCTCATGTAAAACGAAAGAGGTTCCTTGTTATAGTGTTTTATCTTCGCAGATGTACGAAAAGGAAACGCTTAAGACTATGTATGTCAAATAGTCTCAACAATATAAATGGCTGGTAAACATTGTAGATCTGCAACAACTGATAGAAACAAAACCTGCCAAAGTCTTGATCTATGTCACAATCATAGTTAAAAAGAAAAATGAAAGAGTAATAACTCCAATAATCCAATGGAAACCAGATATACAAATAATAGATTTTGTTATAACACCTGTGAATGGAACAAATAAATGTTACTAGTCCCCCTTTATTGTAAGGGTTCTTGGCTATCCTTAAACGTCTTTATCTTGTGTAGAGTCTCTCTCTTCTATAATGTGTAAACCCAAAAAATAAAACGTTTGATCTCAATGGGAACTCAAATGGAAGAAAAATGGTGTGTGACAATGATAATAATGAAAGTTACAGCAGAGAATGCAACAATGAAAATGATCAAAAGTGAATAATGAATGGAAAACCCTTCTACTTATAACAAAATATTGAGTTATCCTCGAATAATGAACAATAATAAAATATTATTCACCTCATTCTTGGAATAACCACTTGGAATATTTTATTATATTTGGTTAGGAGGGAAACAATATTTAAACTTTTATTTAAAAATAATAAATAAAATAATGATTATTTATCATCTCAAGAAATATTGTTAAAGAAATAATAAAAAAATAATGATTTATTTAATTATTCCTAAGGGATTTAGTTAAAATTTGACAAGGATAATAATTAATTAGTGATTAATTAATTAATCATAGAAAAATAGGAATATTAATAATTTATCTGTACATTTTTCATAACTTGGTCAAATATTGACAAGGAATATTAATTAATCAATGGTTTAATTAATATATTCCTAGAAGAAAATTAAATAAATAGTGATTTATTTAATTATTCTTCATGGGTTTAATTATAAATTACTTAACAAATGTGGTTTATTAAATAAATTCTCACAGTGAAAACAATTTTACTATGGTAAATTTGACTTTACATGGTGTACTTTGATCCATCTAGTAAATCAGGCTAGATGATCAATTTTTTGGTGATAACAAATTACCCCACAATGTATGAGTATTGTGAGAAAAACGTATGACTAAAGTACGTTGTAAAGACATAATCAGTAGATAATAAAGCAAAGTCAGAGAGAGAGAGAGAGAGAGAGAAAGAGAGAGACCAATAGAGCTAAAGTGAAAGAGGATATAGATAGAGCGGGCAAGACTAATGCAAGTATCCTTTTATGTTGTCGTACCGGATCTCAGTGAGACAAGGGAGGCATATCTATACTCGCTGAGATAACTTAGTACAAGAATAATGATGCATCCGGAAACATAAAACTAAGAAATGATGTACATGTTGAATGGTACATGACATGTTGGCATAACTGAGCCAGAAAATAATACAATGTATACCATATACATAATGCAACTAGAAAAAACATGAATCAGGACTGAATACAATATCATCTGAGAAAATGAGATATGATGGCCCAACTGAAGGAAGGGCTCTATAAAACTGAATGGATCATCTGAATGAGACATGTGTGCCATGAGCGCTACAAGTGGCAGGAGCTAAACCCATCAAATATGTGAAACTGCATCTGAGGTTGTAATAGAATAGGAAGGCATTCGGGCATGTCTCGAACTACCTGAAGGGCCACCACCTCAAGAGGTTTGAAACATCTCACACACAACCGAGAATCACTGGTATAATTTGCTACATCACTGGACCATCAAGTGTATGAATCGCGAGCATGAAACAACCAAGTCAAAGGGAAATGATGATTCCCTTTGCTTGATCTGAGGCACCGAACAAGAGTGGAAGATGGAACCAAGATACACCGCCCTCTAGGCTATTCTTGTGGAATAGATGAGCTGAGATCAACAGAGTAGGGACCGCTATAGGTGAGGCAATGAGGTTCCTCAACTAAGGCACGAGGGAAAATAGTAATGTGACTGATGGACTAACACCAGGAACAATGGACTAAGGGACAAACAAACGACTTCCCTTATCAAAGCATAAAGTGCATGGTTGACCTGGCAGCGTCTCACTCGACTCCGGAGGGGTGGTGGATAGTATGACTGAAGGCCAAAATCGACAACATGGGATGAATGGTATGAAAATATGGATGGAATATTGTGACATGATATAATGGGATGCAAAATAAACTCCATGGATGCAAACGTGACTCATTGTGGATGCTCTAAACAAGGCTGACTCGATGACACTGCCACACAGAATAGGCCTGGTGGAGACCATGAAAATATGAGCAAATGAAGGTTTCTCATGACGAAAATTGACATGTGAGACGAAAAGTGCCAAGGGAAGGTGGACTCCAAAGTACAAGTGTCTCTTATGAATAAATTTGATTTTTAGAGGCGATGAAGTGACCCTTCTTTGAAAAATGGCTTCCTGGTGAAGTGTCAAATCATTAAAATGAAGAGAGACCCATTATATTACTCGATGAGATCTTTCCAATGGTACTAACGGTTCATCAAACTAAGCTATGGTTTGGTTGCAATGGGTGATGGAAAAATTGTGGGTTTTTCTCTAAAAAGACGTTTTCCCTCCAATTTGAATTCATTTTCTAAGTGATTTGTGGTGAATTTGGAGAGGAGGAAAAGGCGATAAATATTGGGGAGATCATAGCGAAAAAAATGACCATTGGAATTAGGATCTACGACTTTCAGGCAAGTGGCCTTACTTGTTTAAAGGTGGGCTTAATGCTTCTTGCAACGATGGTTCCTGGTGAAGAATTAAGGGAAGAGTAAAATGAGAATGAACTACTGGAGGAGGTCTAGAATCATGCTCACCCACTAAGTCAAATATGGGGACTATGTGGTAAAGGTGGTATGTTAGGTCTCTATAATACTAGTGATTCCCCCATTACTATTTTCGTTGTATCCCTTTTTATATTGTTGTGCCCATGTAGTCCCCATATTGTTAATATTGTACCCCATAGAAGCCCACTATTGTTATTGTTGTGCCTTTACATTATTATTGTTATGTCAACTCTGATTATATTATGACCCCTTAGACTCCTATATATAGAAAGGAGGTCTTGTCATTTGTATCATCCAAGAATTGTTCATTTGTGTAACATAAAGGAGGTTTCCCCCTCAAAGAGGCTTATTTCTAAGGCGTTGATCTTTCTTTTCTATCTTTTGTGAGCTCGTTTCATAACATTTGGTATTAGAGCTTTGGATTCTAGGGTTTCACTGCTCCAAACAGGTCAATCGTGGCATTTTCGCTATTATTATTTATTTTTATTTTTATTTTATTATATATTTATTTATTTATTTATTTATTTTATTATTTATTTATTTTATTATTTATTTATTTATTTATTTATTTTATTTATTTATTTATATTTTATTTATTTATTTATTATCTTTATTTATTTATTTATTTATCTTTTTTTCTTTTCTTTTCTTTTCTTTTTTTTTGCGATGTTTCAAAAGCTAAAAAAAACCCATTTGAAACAAAATCATTCAAAACTTCGGGTGTGAATTTTAGAGTGTGTCCCACTATATTTTCGGATATATGATCTAAGGAAGTTAGGGTTTTTGCAGGCTCCCGAATTACATTCAAAATAGGTGACCTGGGGAAAATTGTCATAAATTTGATAATTAAAGTTAGTAGCCTTGGGAGTTGCAGCATTATTGTTGCAATACTGAGGCTCATCAATGCCATGGTGGAGGATTATTACTCCATCATGAAGAAAAATGTATGGGTGGTGGTGCCAAGACCAAAGAACATGTCATTGGTTGGTTCTAGAGGGATTTACAAAGTGAAGCATGCAATTGATGGGATAATTGAGAAATAAAAGGATAGATTTGTGGCGAAAGACTTCTCACAGGTAGAGGAAGTTGACTATGAGGAAATATTTTCCCCATTGGAAATATATTCCTTGTTCAGAACTATTCTAACATTAGCTGCAGAGATGGGGTGGAAGATCCATCAGATGGATGCGAAGACCACCTTCCTCAATGGTGTTGTTTAGAAATAAATTTACATAGAAGCCCGAGGGATTTGAGACACATGATAGGGAGACACATGTGTGTAAACTTAAGAGATCCCTTTATGGTATCAAACAGGTGCCTCGAGCATGGTACACTCACATCGACACATGTATTAGTGGATTGGGCTTCACCAAAAGTGAAGCAGATTCCAATCTTTATCACTTGTGGTAGAAGGAAAGTTTCTTATCTTGGTATTGTATATTGATGACTTGATAATTATAGGGGATGAGAAGTTGATCCACTCTTGGAAGGAGGAACTTGCAAGAGAATTCGAGAAGAAGGACATGGGCTTAATGCATTACTTCTTTAGGTTGGATGTATGGTAGGGAGATGGAGAGTTATTTGCGAGTTAGGGGAAGTACTCCTCTGAAATACTTTAGAGATTTCATATGCATGAATGAAAGCCTATGGACACACCTCTAGCTACCATCTAGAAGAAGGAGCATGGTTCTTCAGGAGAGGCGGTAGATGCTACCATATATAAACATATTGTGGGGTCCTTGATGTATCTGGTGAACACAAGGCTCAACATATGCTTTGGAGTTAATCAACTAAGTCATTTTATGGTGAAGCCTACCAAGCTTCACTAGAAAGCAACAAAGCATGTGCTTAGATACCTCATAGGGACAACATATTTTAGGCTATGCTACACGAGGACTAACGTTGTCAAGCTCCAGAGCTTCACTGATGCGGATCAAGTAGGAATTCCATTAGACAGGAAGAATACTTCAAGAGCTTTCTTTAGTGTTGGGTCTGCAGTTATTTCATGGTATAGTAGGAAATAAAGTTATTTGTCACTCAACTTAGCAGAGGGTGAATGCATGGATGCAAGTCAAGTAGCATATGCTACCATATGGATGAGGAAAATACTTGTGGGTATTTCAAGTCAGGAGATGGATTCGACAATGATTTACTGTGGTAATCAATTTTGTATCAAACTCTCTAAGAATCTAGTATTTCATGACAGATCCAAGCACATTGATATCAAGTACCATCACTTGAGAGATTGTGTGCAGAGGAGAATCATGATGTTGCAGTACATTCTCACTGAGGAACAAGATGCATATATTTTGACAAAGGCATTATCAAGAGGCAAATTCGAGTTCCATATGTGCAAGATAAGGGTGGTGTAAAATACCTTTCGTGCTAAGAGGGATTGTTGGAAATTGTAGCAAGAAAGACTCAATTTGACTTGTGCCTTAGTGAAATTGAGTAATTCAATTTTCCACATCAGCATGATGACCTGGATTGCAGTTAGCTTGAGTTACATGGCATTTTCACTTAGTTATCTCAGCAAATTCAAGTTTTTAGGCTTGGAGTAGAGTTGTGTATGTAGTGATTACTAAAAATTTAGTAATCTAGTAAATTTAGTAAATTTAGTGATTATTATATATATATATATATATATATATATAATATATATATATAATATATATATATATTTTTCAGTTGAACTCAATTAATTGAGCTCTAGTCATTAATTGAGTTAGTTGAAGATTAATTGAGTAGTAGAATTGTTGTTAAATCATTGATCTCTCAATTAAACTATTCAATTAGCTAAAAATAGCCCAAACATGAATGGAATTCGAATTGCCTAGTTGGAGTGGATGAAATGGCACATTGTAATAATCAATTGTATACGAGTTGAGTGTACATGCTTCAAAATTAAGCAGGTGATCAATTCCTTGGGACTTGCACAAGGAAATAAGGAATCCCCTATTATTTAGGAGATAATTTCCTACAGGACTGCAAAAGGAAATAGGAGCTCGGCAGCGGCTTGAACTGGCTAAGTGTTGGCCAAAGTAGGACAATCAATAGGAGAATCGGTTTGAAGTGCAGGGCGTGCTACAAAGTTGAAGCAAGACATTGTAATAGTTTCTCATTCTCATCTGATTAATGAAAAGAAACATATGGGTTTTCCCAGTTGGGTTCCCCTATAAAATAATTGTGTTCCTTGTGTTTTGATGGTTGCATGTCATTTCATGTGTTTCTTTCTTTTGATTTTCATTTCATAGAATTGCAGAGGAATATTGTAACTGAATTCATCAGTGGTAGAAATTTTCTATTAATTTCTATAGACGTAGATCAAGGATATTGTAAACTAGATCAATCTATCATTTAAATGAGCTAGAACACCAATCAATTTTGAGCATCACATGGTAACTTGCAAATAGTATTTTTTGTAAGTCTACCTATACTCTTTTGGAAATAAGTTGAATTATATTGTAAATGGATGTATTTTCAGTAGAAGTTGACATTTTTCATTTGTTGAGATTGAATTGATTTGAAAATGGATCAAATTGATGATTTATTAGATTTGTTATACTGTCACAATCGACAAAGAAAATTGTACTCATGTTCTAGCCTGTTTATAAGATTCATAGGATAAAATCAAATTTCTCTAGCTTGAATCACAACTCCAATGAGATGAATTACAACAAAAGGGTCAACACTTTGAGCTAGTCCTTGTTCTAATAATTATAATTTTTAGTTTGAGAAATATTATTATTAGTAGCTAACATAGGGTTACATTAATGATGCCACTTTAGGAGGATATTCAAATGAAGATGAATTTTATCATAAATAATTTTTGCTTGCACTTTCCGAGAACACCAGTAAACCTCAAGAAGAAATCTTCAAAAACAAGCATTGAATAGGTCTTGAATATGAAAAGGATTTGACCTTTCACATTCTACAATATTCCAAATCAATCAATTTCTAGAGTGATGGTTTTCTTCAATAAATTAATTCTTCACCTGATTCCAGATCAAATTCCTAGATTCCAACATTGTCATTGAGTTCACGATATGGAATACCATTGTTTAGATCATCATCCTTGTGAGTGTTTTTTAAATAATAATCATCATTAATATAGATGTTCCAAACATAAGAACCTTGCAAGAGTAAAGTTTTAGTATGGGTATATAACTTCCTACAAATTTTCATCAACATCCAAGAATATATCAAACATAACATATAATCCATTCTCAAGTAGTGACACATCTTGAAAGAGAGAGATTTCCATCTTCTCACCTTGTATCTAACAAAGGAGGAGTATTATCACTTATTGAGAATTAAGACTCGAGTTTTAGTGTCCTATTAATCAAGTAGGAATAAACATGCATGAGTCATAGCAAAAACTAGAGCCCACAAATAGGGCCTCAATATAGAGTCAAACTTGAGCTAGTCTAAGCAAAGTTGTAGCTAGAGACATATTCCATGAGCATGATTTGGTTTGTGGTGATCCAAAAACCATCATTTGGTTTATGGTCTTCCTTAAACCACCATTTAGTAGAATACTTGCAACTTTTCTAGAAAATGGTTTGTCTTCATCTTTAAACCACCATCTTGATCATTTCATCAATTTGTGATCATATTTAAACCTCCATCTAAGAGAAATTACCTTTCACAAAATACATAAACTTCTATCCAAATTAGGAAATGTTCCAGGAACTGTTAAGCCTTCAATCCATGTTCTATAGTTTCAGGTCATTTTGAAATCACCAACTCCACTAGAAAGAGTTTTTGGTTATCCTTAAACCACCATTTAGTACAAATTTTTATTTATTTTTCTAGCCACTTCGTTTTTGGTAATCCCAAAACCACCATATTTAAAGTGCACATTCAACCATTGGAAAATGTTTCCATAGTTCATCTATCTACCTTGATTGATATATACACATTTGGATTAAGAGGGGGAATGATAGAAACCTAATCCTTGGGGATTATAGTAAATTGCATTATTCACATGAGGAAGAATATGAAAATTCACAAGTGAATATCAATAGTCTTCAAGAGCCTAGAAGACATTGGAAGATGAACCCAAACATCATAAAACCATGTATTTATATGTATCACATTAATGAGAAATGAAGTGCATGTTTATCTTTATTTTTGTTTGTAGTTCATAAATCTATAGGATCCTAAAAACAACAAAGAAAACATTAGAACTAATGCAACAACAATAATAGTGAAATTGCTAGCACATATTGATACTTTGGTGAAACTGCGCTCACAAAAATCACAACCATTTGATATAATATGGGTTTCCATATATGACTTAATTTGTGATCATTTCATTTTTGGAAATGAAATTGGGAATCGACACTTATAAATCAAGAGGGATCTAACACCAATTAAAATATAGAGTAATCAACTACAACTACATCTTAATGATAAAGAAGAGAAGGTGAGTAGTCAAAGGAGGAAGAAGATAACATTCATGGACTACGTTGAAGAAATGTATGGCATGATACTCCTCGGGTCACCATGCATCAAAGAAGAATATATCAAAATTGGTGATTTGGAATTTAATACTCCCTTAACTAACATTACAACACAACTATAGCAATTATACCATTTAGATAAGAAGGGTAACAAAAATTGAAATACATTTGGCACTTTAAAGATAAATTAGGCAACAAAAGATGGCCCAAGTATTATAGAGCTTGGAACCTACAACATAATTGGTAAAATAGGTGAAAGAGAAGAATCATATCGTAGTCAAGTAATGTAAGGAGATGCTCACTACCACCTGGAATTGGGCATAGATTGTGAGGAAAATGGAATAACTAAAATAAGTGATCTAAGAAAGGATGAATAAAACAAAATAGAAAGTCAAACAAGCCATAAATTCATTGGCTAGAGAGACAAAACTTAAATATATTTAGATGTCTAATGAAGAAATGAACCAATTATATTAGTACAATAGATATGTTTAGACATAGCTATGATAGCTCCAATTAGGGGTGCTTACACATTATCATGCACTACAACAATTCCACGAATCAACAAAAAATAACTAAGCATTGGTACAAGAGATGTAATCACAAAAAATTGACCTATATTAAGTAAATAAACATTTAGTGGGTTTAAATACTTTGGTTAGTATGTGGAAGAAATAACTAAAGAATTTCTACATTCAGGTTTGAAGTTATGGAGGTGATACTAGAGTTGGGATCCTCATTTTGAAAAGATGTGGAGGATGTCAGATTCAGAAAAGGTGGGGGTTTAACTCGAGGGAGTGTCAACAAGTGTGGTTGGGTCTTGTTTGGTCCCTTTTTTATTTTTTAGAAATAACCATGTTGTGGTAGCAAGAAGAACAAAGTGGCACAAATCAAACAAACAAAAATTTTGAAGAGTTTCTCCATGTGGAGTCAACACTCCTATGATCGTTAAGGAGCATAAATTATGAAGGAAGACCTAAGTTATAGTAGTATGCAAGATCCAAGGTGATCAAGGTTGAAATGGATAAAGTAGAAAGGAACTTGTTGAGAATTGGAAGAAGGACAATGGTCCTCCATACTTTTAAATGTATTATCTTTCCCTTAAGCACAACATTATATTTTGTAAAGGATTAATGTAACACCCCTAGGATGACCCTAGTATGTGATGTACATATCATGTTTAACCTAGTGATACAAGGACTATTTTTGGGTCAATGTACCCATTTACATATGTGTTTTATGCTAGTGTGCTTGCATTTATATGTTTTGAGTATAGAGAGCCTAGTTTTGCAAATATGAAATCATGTGCACATTAATAAAATACATTGTTGTTGCAAACCAAATCAAACAAGATAGTATGGGGGATAAGATTCCACAATTTTGAAAATGGGGATAAGGAATAAGTGATAAGTGGATTAATCCTAAGGGGATAAGCTAGTATTAAAATAAGCCTAAGTAAAAAAGTGCACATGTCTTTATTTTAGAGTCCATAAAGTGACTTTATGGAGTACCATTTATCAACAATAAGACGTGCACATGAAACTAAGGGCTTGAGAGTCATTCTAGGGAAGATTACATCATTTTGGATGAGGGGAAGGTAAATAGACTCCCGATAAGGGAAGAAGGGATGACCTTATGACATGTTATAATTCTAGGTAAATATTAGGTGGATTTGGGGAAAGGGGAGAGGTTCCTAGGTGTGGGGCCAAACAGGTACTTGGAGACCTCTGAGGGTAGTTGAAACTCCTAGAAGCCACAATACTTTGAAACATCCTTGACCACCCTGAGTTGTAAACCCTAGAAGGGTAGTGTCACAACTCAATGGAATGTAGATGCAAATAATGTGTTGCACTACCTTGGGTTGTGTAGACTAATGGGAAATGTGATATTGTTGATTGGAGGCTACTAGGGTCTGTTATCTTTCCTTATTTATGATTGGTAATGGATACATGTCATAATTAGCATGGGAAAGCCTTGGTGATTAGTGGTAGGACCAAGATCAAGGATGAACCATTTCTAAGAGACCATGAACAATGTCATCTATGGTTGGTGTTGGACATTTGATGGTTGGTTGTGTATAAGTGACTATGTAAGTATTGACATTGATGTCAAGCAAGAGTCAGAATGATGGTTGGGTGTTTGGACTACAAGCAGAGAAGTTTGCAGTCACTTTCCTTATAGTAGAAGGAATCAAAGTCCATATTAGACCCCTCCATTGGAAAGTTCTCTAGAAGAGCTTTCCAGCGATATAGAGAAGTCCAGAAATAGATTCCTTGTTCAAAAGTTATGGCATGTTGAAGTTAAGGGTCTTGAAGCTTTATGTAGGGAAGAATATTGTAATCAAAGGTCGAAACTTGAGCATATCAGTGATCACAATCATAGGTCAATGATCAAGCCATATCGGTAATCACAATTGGAGGTCGACACTTGAGCACATCAGCATATTGCCAATTACAATCAGCAATCAGAGGTGATTGACACATGGTTGTAGGCTAGTCAGAAATCGCACATCAGAATTTTACAAGGGTGGAACATTTAAATGTTGCGATTTGAGGAAAACACTGATTGCAACTATAAACTGCCAGGGAGGCCAAAAATTGATTTACAAAGGAATTTGCCGAAAAACAAGGTTGATAGGGTCCCTTTTTCTCTCTCCTCTGGTGGACAAATGGTAGCATCGGGTGAGCTTCGCCAACAACATGTGACAGGCAGTTTCAACCATATTGGATGGCCTAATGGGCCATATCTAAGTGAAAGTGTCACCACTTAGAAAGTGCCATGTGGCAGTGTGATGTCATATCGAAAGTTATCTAACAGAGGTTGGAGCTGTTGGCACTTGGTAACATATGAAAAAGGTTGATGAGTGGGGCTCTGATATGATAAACACATGGTCACGCGTGTTTAATCGTTTGTTCATGGAACTGAGGGAAAATAGCTTTAACATAAGAGAAAAGGCTCCTGGAAGAGCACATAAAGACTTAGCTCCTTCAAGCTAAGACCCCGGTCACAACCCTTAGTCCTGTGAAGAAAAAGTCCGAAAAGGGGGCTAAACAAAAAGGGCCAAGGTAAATCAGAATTTGTTGTTTTCTGTTTTTCTTATGTTTTTATGGATGAACTTCCGATACGACACTACGGTGTGAAGGCTCCGATGAAGCACAATACAAAGGAGAAAAGGCCCCTGACACACCATTAAAGGGCTTAGCACCTTAAGGATAAGCCTCAGGTCATGGCACCTAGTCCTATGATGGAATTCTAGCAGAGAGCTAATACAAAAGGGGCTTGACATAATCAGAGGTCGGAAATTGGTAATTTCTCAGTGTGGAACCACTACACAACACTACGATGGAAGAACACCGATATAATGGTACAGGGAGCCATTAAAAGTGTATGAGTTGACAACTGTACTTTTGAACGCAAAGCAGTGATGTTGGTGGCTGAAGACCTCCTGTGCATGCTTTGCAGATGTAAATGAAGAACAAAGATGCCATACATAGGTACAACAAAATCTATGTGAGCCATAAATAAGGATGGGGAGTCTCTGTGAAATGTGTAGGGGGACTAAAATAAAATACACAACATGGAGAGTCATGCAATGAGACTGAGAAGTGATCAAAGCCCATTCTTATGAATTAATGTAGCGATAGAAATAGAGAAAGAGTGAAGCAGCAGAAGAATGGAGTGCCATACTAGGGGTACACCCTTGGGTCGTGTTGATGGTAACAATGGATATATCGAGCTAAGTGCAGCAGAGGAACAAAACACCAAACTTCCATTGAGATGAGTGGGGAATTGAGTAGATGTGTGAATGTTTTGAGTAGTGAGTGAAGATCGAAGTTGAGCACTTGAGTGGAATTGACCTGTGTGTGTAGCAAAAGTAGTGAGCGTGTAGTATGGAGTATGGTGAGGGTAGTGCTAGTGCATAATTAGTGAAGAGCCCTTGGCAGTGAAGGCAGAGTGTAGATGACGTGTTGTTGTGAGAAGCAAGATGAGACCTACTATAAGAGAAAATTGAAACCACAGTGCAAAAGTTGAATTTGTATTCAACCATTTAGTGGTATTTTACTTGTAAAATTGTATGCCTTTGTTTTCAGTTTGAAAATTGTATGAAATAGTAGAATAGTGGCAAGGGCATGTTGGTGCCTGCATTCTAAATAGGTTGGTGCCTCTTGGAAATTTGGTGCTTGCTAAACAAAGGGGGTCGGTTCCTCCTGTGAGTGGTTTCTCACAAACAAACAAACGTAATTAAGTGGGTGATTAATTTACATCATAAAAAAACAACAAATTGGTGGTTTTTCTCAATGGGTTTCCACATGAAAACACTGTGTCAAATGTGTGCTACTCACGAGATTTTTATTTGAATATGTTTGTCTGAAATATTATTGATTCATTTTTTCATGAATGAATGCTCTCACATGTGAAAGAACATAATAGGGGACTATAAGCCTAATAGGAAAATAAAAATGGGAGTTTCTTAAATTATTGGTTCACCTTGCCTCTCAGCAATTCCTTATTACCAACAATTGGTATCGAAGCCAAGTTTCCTCTAGTAATAGTTTAAAAACTGGAAGGTAGATCGATAAGGAATTATGTCTAGGCAAGAGAGTCAGGAAGTTTACTCAAGTAGAGTACCAAACTTTGATGGGGCCAACTATGCTTTTTGGATAGTGAGAATGGAAGCATGTCTTATGTCCCTAGGACTAGATGTTTGGACTTCAGTACTAGTAAACTAAAAAGTCCTCGATGTTTGCCCCACTGATGCAAATGGAAAAAAATTACATTTGAGCAATGGTAAAGCCAAGCATGCCATTCTTTCAAGTCTTATTCAATAAGAAATTGTAAAACTTATGCATTGTAATTCAGCTTATAAAGTGTGGGACAATATTAACCAGTGTCATGAAGGAGATGACAAAGTCAAGCAAGCGAAACTTCAGACTTTCAGAATGAGGTTTGAAAGCTTGAAGTTGAATGAGAATGAAAGCATAATGGAATAATTACTCAGAGTTTATGAAGTGGTTAATATGATTAGAGGACTTGGTGAAGAAGTCAAGGAAAAGATGATCGTTCAGAAAATATTGAGATCTCTACCCATGAATAAACCTCTGCTCTTATTGGCACATGATAACCATTAGATCTGATGGATCTGATCGATCAAATGATTCAGATCTTCTTCTGGTTTCTTCACGAATTCGTTTGGTTTCTTCTTTCTGCCAAGTTTATTTAGTCTTCATCCACTAAGTTTATTCTGGCTCTAAACTATATTTCTGTGACCTTGAAACATATCCAGACTATTAATGGTTCTCAATAGACTTGCAGTCCAATTCTAAGAAAATATAGTGCTAGAAGGTGTTAGTCTTCCACAGTTAATTTCCCAGAGTATTCCAATACTTCAAGCTTATTATACCAAAGAAAAACTGAGCTTTCAACATGTAAATCAATTAACTTCAATTATTTCGAAGGGAGAATAAAACCATCTAGGGTTTGACCATCCGTGCACATAAACTAGACAGGTGTAGAAAGACACTAAATGTTACGTTCAAATCCTTCAATAATTCATAAATCTACATAAATACACATACAGGCTTTGTTGACAAACTCTGCCAAATTTTAATTTATAATCACACCAGAAACTCACACAATTCACAGGCTTGATATGCAATCAATTGGACTTCATCATATCCCTCTCACACACAACTCTACTCGCTAACCTCTAGCTCTCTCCTAGCCCTCTCTCTCTCACGCTAACCTTTAATTATTCAAAAGATCATAATTTATACAAATACGGATTCATGAACCAATTTAGTTCAGATCCAGCAACCTCTCACTTTCTCCTAAAGTATCTCTTCAGCTCCACTCTTTTCTCAAACAAAATCCTAAATGAAGCTTTTAAATCCCTCAAATCCTCACTCTTCCTAGGATTACTCAACTATCTCTAAGATCTCTACATTCATGACATATTCCCCACAATTTAAATTTATAATTAAAATTTCCTCAAACTCAACTAAACTTAAAATAAATAAATAAAATGAGTAAGGGAACCCACTCCCTTTAATAAATGTGAAATAAGACTCATGGGTCTTATAAGCATTGACGAATGCTCCTACATCATTTGTGTTGGCAGATTATTGGTGTATTTATTTATGGAAGATAAAATAATTTTACTAATGTTGACGAGTGACCCAAAGTAGGTCAAAGACACTACTAGGTACATCAGAATAAATATATGAGTGTGAGTACAAATCCGTAGAAAAATATATATAACCTTTTAAATCCAATACCTAAGACCTAAAAGGTGATTTTTTTCATCCAATAGTGAGGTACAAAAGTTGGGAGTCATATAGAAGAAAAGGAAAGAACAAAAGTGACACATCCTCTTACTTGGAAGAGGTTGCACTGTACAGGAAGAGTGATGTTTTTTGTGGTTGGAGGTCATGGGTCTAAACATGATGCTACCACTAGGGCCTGAGAGGTGGATATTGGATGAATCCTCGTGGTCTCATGGATCTAGTTGTTGAGTTGTAGTTTCATTGTGTCTATTTTGTTGTCTATCTATAAGCAATGAGAAGTGTGTGTCTCTTAGTGTATTTGTCTGTAAGGCCCAGGAAGGAGGAGTTTATCATCCTACTGGTGTCTGATGGTGGGGTGGGTCTAAGTGAAGAAAATCCAAGTCCAATGACTTCCTTCATGTATAAGGGTAAACATTTCTAATGTATACATATGAAAAATACAAGGAGGGATTTTTGGAACTCCCCAAGGAGATATTCACCAATGAGTTTACCAACAATAAATGTTGAAATTTTAAAAAAATTGATAATTGACTTCTTGTATTTATATGTCTGAGTTCAAGCAATGACTATCCTTAATCAATCACAAACATTTTTTTCCCTTTTATTGGTTATAAGAAAATTAGATTCACACACAAGGAGCCTATATGAGAAAGTGTGTTATATTTTTTCCACAATTTTTTGATAGACCTAAGACAACTAAATAAATGATAATTTTAAATAATTTGTTTTATTTCTTCTTTTGTTTTTGTAACACCCCAACCCACATTTACCCGCTTTTACAAGCTCTTCATGGTAAACATCAGATGAGAGTTACTATGCATGAACCAACAGCCAAGTTCCAGTTATGGAAGTGGGTTCGACCATTCTGAAACTTACTACGACTTCCAAGGGACACCAAACCACCCAAATGTCAGAAGACATCCATTGGCGATCTTACCCTTAAACAAAAATATATTTTTTATTGACTTAACATCCAATTGCATGCATGCCAAGATGTGTATGCAGCCAAAAGGACCCAACCATACACATAAACCTTCATGTAGCTACAACCGAGATTTCTCAGTTAAGAGATTGTGGCTATGAAAACAGTTCCACATTTTGAGGGCTATCCTACAAGCCATTGCATATAACGATGTGGAACTCTCCAAAATCACAAGTTTAAGATAATCACAAGTATGCATAACCTATAATTATGCTCAGATCTTGCCCAAACATGCCAATCACATGATAAACATTTAGAAAAACATATGGTAAACATGGTAGCTAGAAGTCACAAATGCATATTTGTACATTATTTCCTTAGTTTCATCAGAGAACCATCAAGAAGGTTCACTTCCCTCTCAACCTAGTTACAACAACACTAGTTAGCTTATGAATTCATATAACCATTTAATAACTTATCGAATCATGAATAAGATCCATAAAAAGAGCACATCATTTAATCATGCATATAACCAACATTAAACCAGAAAGAAACCATGACAAGCCAGTCATAAAATCAACACAATAACCCATACATGTGCTGATTGATCTTAATAAGAAATAACACATAGTAACTTATGCATAAATCCAACCCAGTCAAGGAATTCCATGCACCACCCAACCATAGATTGCACTAAACCAAATCTCTCTTTCAGCGAATCA
Source organism: Pinus taeda (assembly GCA_000404065.3). Classification (NCBI taxonomy): domain Eukaryota; kingdom Viridiplantae; phylum Streptophyta; class Pinopsida; order Pinales; family Pinaceae; genus Pinus; species Pinus taeda. The sequence continues at coordinate 152,378 of APFE030834336.1, forward strand.
CCCCTATTCCATATTCTAAGAATGAATGTGGGATCACAAGGGATAAACCAAAACATAACTAACTAGGGATTCCAGAGATTAAACCACCCCAATCCTCCACCACAGTGATTTCAACTAAACCGGTCCAGAAATCACCACAACCAAAAACTAGCTTAGATGCCATCGAATTATTCATCATACCCAAAGGAATTTTCTTGTCTCCACCCATTTGTTACGAGTTCCAGGAGAATTCCCATCTCCATCCTCGACCCTTGGGAACCTCACCGAGATCTGAAATCTACCGGCCATCCAAAGCATAACCAAATAGGGAACCCGCAATATCATGCCTATCCAGGAAATCGCAAGACAAGCCTGAAACCACTATCAATCTAGGAAAATATCATGCCAATGAAAACAAGGTAACCGAATAACCAAATGCATGTACCATGCATTCAAATCTCAACAAGGAAATTGCACATACAACTTATTACCTAAAGTGCTTTCCTGTTGTGGCTACTTTTCCAACCTTCTTCTTCATTGCACTGATTTCCTTTTCATTCTTGGTTTCTTTTGTCCAATTTCTCTCTCTCTCTCTCTCTCTCTCTCTCTCTCTCTCTCTCTCTCTCCATGTCAAATTGAGAATGGCTCAATGTCCAAGTGAATTCTAGAATGATCCAAAAGTAACCAAGAAGTGATCAAGAGTAACTAAGAGTGACTAAGAGAGGCATAAAATGTTCTTCCTCTCCTTTTTTTTCCTTTTCTTTTAGTTTCCTTCATTTTCCCTTGCATGCATATTTTTGTCTCTTCATCTTCTTTTTCTCCTATTTTCCTTTATTTCTTATATTTAATTTCCATTTATTTCCTTTTCCCAATGCCAATGCTAATGCTAATTTCCATAACCAATAATAAACCACAAGTGATGCCCTCTATAGTGTTTTTCCTTTCCATTCAGCTTGGAATATGTGTCCCATGACCTTGGTTTAATTTATTTATATGGAAAATCAACCTAGGGCTATTACAAACCCCTTCCCATTGAGGGAACATTGTCCTTGATGTTCTATAACAATTATGACCAAAAAAACATATTGTCCATTAGAGCTTTATAAACACAACTTATTGCAGTATTTCAATGACAACTGTTGAAAACATGACAAACATATTGCTTATTGGAGATACACACACACACACACACACCAAAAACTAATTTTATCCAGCTAGTAAATAAAGAATGATATAATGGTTGCATCTGATCATTCATCTTCCATGTAGCTTTATCAGGCCCAAAATGCTTCCAAAACACTTTAGCTTGCTCTATTTCCTAGTTATGGAGCACGAGCTATTTCCGCTTCAATACGTATTGTGGCTCTGACTGGAACTCTCCCTATGGTTCCACCTATAATACAGACCAATCAATCACATGATCAACATCCTGTACATATCTCTTAAGAAATGAAACATGGAAATATCATGGACTTTCACTGATGGAGGTATTGCAAGTTTGTATTCCATTGGTCCAATCCTCTCAAGGATCTCAAAAGGCCCACAATATCGAGGTGCCAACTTGGCACATGACCCAATCCTCAAGTAGCTCCTCTTGGGCTTGATGCAAAAGTACGCATGCTCCCCAACTTAAAACTCCTTGAATGCTTTATGTTGATCCACATAACTCTTCTTCTTGGCTTGTGTTTCCTTCAAATTCCTTTTAATAACTTGCATCTCCTACTTCATATTTTCCAATGCATCCGGTCCAATCAACACCCTGTTCACTAGATCACTCTATATGATAGGAGTATTAAAACTCCACCCATAGAGAGCCTCAAATGCACTCATCTTCAATGATTCATGATACCAATTTTGTAAGAAAACTCTACCAGTGGAAGATACTCCTCCCACTTCCTCTGTTGATGCATGACATACATCCTCAACGTATCCTCAAGGATCTTGTTAACCCTCTTTGTCTATCCATTTGTTTGTGGATGATAAGTTGTATTGAAAGCTAACTATGTCCCCAAGCCTGCAAACAATATCTGGAAGTAAACTTGGTATCTCTATCTCATATAATCTTCTTGGGAACTCATGCAACCTCACTATCATTGTAATGAATATCTGAGCTATCTCACTAGCTAAATTAGTAGACTTCACTACAATGAAGTGAGCTACCCTGCTCAACTTGTCAACCAAACCATGATGGAATCATGTTGTCTTGATGTCCTCAACAATCCTGAAATTAAGTCCATGGAAATGACCTCTCATTTCTATTCTGGAATCAAAATAGGCTACAAAAAACTAGCTGGATGCTTGCATTCAGCTTTCACCTGTTGACATTCCAAGCACCTTGCAATAAAAAACAACCACCTATTTCTTGAAATTCAACCAATAGTAGAACTTCTTGATAGTTGTAAAAATCTTATGGTATCCTAGGTGGCTTGAATACAGCTTGATGTGAAACTCTCTCAAAATCAGCTTCTTTAACTATTTTTATCTAGCACATAAACCCTACTGTTGAATTTGACCAATCCATATGTTATGAGGCGATACTCCTCAACCCTATCACCTTCACTCTGTTGTTGTAATCCTTGCTTCAGTTGTTGGTACTTCTCATCACATTTCCATGCATGCAATATCCAGTCCTGCAAATGTAGGTTTAATCCCATACAGAAATTACCTGCATACGAATTCTAAAAACGAAAAATATACAATGGAGAGAAACAAAAAACAAATACACAGATATTTCCCCTGGATCCCAAAACCGGGACTAGCAAATTGATTTTTCTTTATATTCCTTTCAATGTTACAATACATATATATACATGTCAAAGCATCAATAAACCCCAATCCATTAACCCTGGATTAGAACATAACTGTAGTTCCCTTGACTGGATCTACAAGATACCATTTGCAGAAAACCATCATGCCCAAAACCATGTGCAAAACCCATGCACAAAACCATAGGTAGGTTTTCCCACCTAATTTACGGTCCAATTTTTCTTTCCCGAGGCATTGTCACCCCCCTATGACCCCCCACTACGACCAGCACAACGAAGGGGGCGTTGGACACCCCCACTCTAACCCCCTTGGATTCGCGCATGGGGCTAGTCGTGGAAAGAATATAACACACACCAAACAGTAAATATGTCCCATAAGAGCTCACAATTGAAATATGATTCCATTGCACTCTCCTACTAAAAGAATTTGTAATCTGGTTCTCCTTGGATTTAATGTACTCGATATCAAAGTCAATCTCACTAAGAGTATCCAACCATTTAGCTTGCCTTGCATTCAGATTGGGTTGGTTAAACAAGTACCATAATCCACTGTGATCACTCATCAAGATGAACCTTCTATGAATGAGATAATGTCTCCACATCTTCAATGCTTGAATGATGGTTGTCAACTCAAAATCATGAGTCACATAGTTTTTCTCGTGTTCATTCATCTTCCTTGATTCATAGCAAACCACCTGCCCTTCTTGCATCAAGACTCCACCTAGTCCTTCCTTCTGTGCATGTGTACAAACCAAAAACTCCTTATTAGGATCTGCAATCTTAAAAAATGGAGCATTGGTAAGTAACTGCTTCAACTGATCAAAGCTAGTTGCACACTCCTCAGTCCATTCAAACTTCTTCCCTTTGCTCTGCAAGGATGTAATAGGATAGTCAACATTGGAGAAGTTCCTGATGAAACTCTTGTAGTAACCTGCTAGTCCCATGAATGATCTAACCTCATCCACATTCCTCGAAGCTAGCCACTCCATGATAGTCTTAATATTTTCTAGATCCATTTCTATCCCTTCCTTGGAACAACATGTCCTAAGTAGTGAATTTGACTGAAAGAAGCTACACTTGCTAAGCTTGACAATTGATGCTCTGTCAACAATCTCAACACTCCTGCAAGGTGCTTTGCATGCTCCTCCTCATTCTTTGAATATACCAATATATCATCAACAAATACTATCACAAAATTATACAAGTATGGATGCAACACATTGTTCATCAAACACATGAAGGTGGTTGGAGCATTGGTAAGATAAAAATGAACTACCACAAACTCATAGTGCCCATACCTTGTATGAAATGAAATCTTGTATATGTCTTCTTCTTTGATGCACACCTAATGATATCATGATCTCAACTCAATCTTCAAAAATATTGTTTCTCCATTCATCTAGTCAAACAAATCATCAATCCATGGAAATGGATACATGTTCTTGATAATCACCTTGTTCAGCTTCATGTAATCTATGCACAATCTGAGAGTATCATCCTTCTCCCTTACAAAAAATACTGGTGCACCCCAAGGAGACACACTCGACCTTATGTATCCCTTATCAAGCATATCTTTAAGATACAACTTCAATTCCACCAACTCAAGAGTGCTCATCATGTATGGTTCCTTAGATGCTAGTGCTTCTCTTGGTACCAACTCAATAGAGAAATCCACCTCCCTATGAGGCGATAACTCAAGAATCTTTGTAGGAAATACATCCTAAAACTATTGCAAGATAGGATACTTCCTTAGGACCTCATCATCCTCATATTCCTTTCATTTTTCACTAGAAACATGTACTACAAATAATAAACATCCTTTCCTCTTGTTGTGCTTAGCTTGCATAGCTGTAACCATTCTCATTGATGTAGGCTTCTTCTTTCCATCCAAGATTCTCTTTTCTCCATTATCATGAGGCACTAAATGGATTTATTGTAGCAATATACCTTAGTCCTATGATTAAACAAACAGTCCATGCCCAAAATCATGCTATATGAACCCAAGGGAAGCACATTTAGATGTGCTGATATAGGCATGCCATTAAACTCGAATGCACAGGATCTCACCTAGTGATGAACTCTTCTCTTGGTCCCTATAGCCAACTGCACCAACCAATATTTTGCATGCACTTCCTTATTCAATCGACACTGATCCACTAGGTTAGGACTAATATAGCTATAATTTGATCTACGGTCAATCAAAATAGAAACAACTTGATCACAAAGCTTACCTTCCATCTCAATAATGGATTCTTGATGATCTTCATGTCTGTTATCCACTGCTCAATAGATCTAGGGAATGCTCTATCTGACATCCCCAAGAACTATAGATTTGAGGCTTGCCACCCTGATGCGATGGACAATGCCGCCTACCATGGTCTCCACCTCAGGTCCAACACCTCAAATATTTTCTGCCTTCGCCTTTATTCTATTGTTCCTCAGGTTGAGACCCATTTCCTCTCTTAGTTGCATTACACTTCTTATTAGGTGCCACATTTTCTTTATCACCTGCATCCTACAATATTCCTTGCTTCTTGAGCCATTTTCCTTTAGTTTGCTTATTGCCTTTCTAGTATTGATTGAACTCAAGCTTGTGCTTTGACTACTCATAATAATGCTTCAGCTTTCTAATGGCTTCCTCCAATGACTGAGGCTCATCAAACTTAATCTGGTCTATGAATGATAATGAAAATCCGCTAATGAATCTTTGGATCTTTGTTTTCTCATCCTTGATATATGGCATATATCATAATAGATCTAGATACTTGGTTTTGTACTCTTCATTTGTCATGCAACCCATCTTGAGATCATAGAATTCCTTGGTGTTTCTATCATAATACCTCTAAGACAAGAACTTCTTCCTGAAGAGTGTTTTAAACTCATCCCAAATCAGATCCACTTCTCTCATGCCTCTGACATGCTTAACATCTTCCTACCAGATATCTGATTTTCCCTTGAAACTGAAGGTACTTATCTTGGCCTTCATTTTCTTTGAGTAACCATGCAACCTGAAGAATTTTTCATTCCAAGAAGCCATTCTTTTTCATCTTATGATTTCTTCATTTCCCCATCAAAAGTAGGAGGCTTGGCTTTCTTGAATTCCTCTAGAAAGTACCCCCTCTCACTCCTTCTATAAGGATGTTGGCGATGATGGAAAGTCTCTTAGAACCAGAGCTAGAATAAAGTATGTGAGTGCTATCCCTCCTCTCAGGTGTATCCAAGGATCTATTATCCTTTACTGCATCATATTTGTCCATCTTGTACCCTTTTCGAGACATGCTTCCATCAACATTGTTAGTTTTTTCTTCATGTATGTCCCCATGATTGATCCCCAACTATCCCTACTTCTATAAATATGAAAGTATATGGAGGATGACTGCATTAACCTCAACTTGATTTTCTTGAGCCCTGACAACCCTTTCCTATGCCTCAATCAACCGCTCATTGTTTTCTTTGCAACTCACAATTTATGCCTTCAAACTTATTAATGTATCTACCAAACTAGTAGAATATCCCTCTCCTTGATGCTCAACTAATCTCTCCCATGCTACCAATGTCACTTTCAGCATGTATGGAGAGTCATATGAATTGTACTCAACTATTCTTCTCTTCATCTTAGCCTTCTATTTCCTATAATATGTCATTGTTAGCTAAATAAAAATATAATCAAAATCATACCTCTGAAGGTATATCAAGGGAGGCTCATTAGAGAATATTTTAGGTCTAAAATGGGCCTCAAAATAAATATGTACAACCAAAATCAAGTTTTAACAACCAATAGGATTCAATATGAGGATGTCAATAGTGGGGGATGATTCACCATTTTTGGAGTAAAAAGTTATAAAGATTAAAAAAAAAAAAATAAAAAAAAAAAAAAAAAAACTACTTTTTCAAGTCGCATTTTTAACTTATCTCTCTATGATTTTGCTCGGAGTTTGAGTGAGATAATTATTTGGATGTAGAATTTAATTACTCATCCAAGGAGTCCCCATTTTCTTACTTTCGATGGACTGTGCTACACGAAATGAGAAATACATGAAAACATGTCATTGCAATCATGTTTTTTAATGTATTTCTCATTTTTTTTTGTATAAGGGTCCATCGAAAGTATGAAGCATGGGTATTCCTTAGATGAGGAATTAAATTATGCATCCAACGAGCGCTCTCGCTCAAGATTTGAGTAAAATCATAGGGAGATAAGTTGAAAATACGAGTTGAAAAAGTTGTATTTCCTTTTTTCCTCTAAAACTTGATGATGTAATCTAATCTTATTTTATTATTTTCTAATATTCCTTAGCAATCCCCTTTTATACCTCAAAACTTCTATAATGATTTCATATGCACAAACAAATCCAGATTAGCATGATACAACATCACAAACTTACCAATTCATACATGGATATCATAACTATAATAATAAATAACTACTATTAGGGGAATTTTGAGGTCTACCTAAAGAAATTATAAAATAATAGTTGAAATAATAAAATAAGATTAGATTACATCATCAAATTTTAGAGGGAAAAAAGGAAAAACTATTTTTTCAACTTGTATTTTCAACTTATCTCCCTATGGGTTTACTCAAATTTCGAGCGCCAACACTCGTTGGATGAAAAATTTGATTCCCCATCCAAGGAGTACCCATGTTGCATACTTTAGATGGACCCTACTACATGACAAATGAAAATACATTAAAAATGTGATTGCAATCATATTTTTTCATGTATTTCTCATTTTTCATGTAGCAGGGTCCATCAAAAGTATGCAACGTGGGTACTCCTTGGATGAGGAATTAAATTTTACATCCAATGAGTACTCCCATTCGAAGTTTGAGTAAAACATTAGGGAGATAATTTGAAAATATAAATTGAAAAATTAGTTTTATTATTTTATTATTTTTTAATTTTTTTACTTTTTTACTCCAATAATGGTGAATCATCCCCCATGGTTGACATCATCATCTTGAAACCTATTGGTTCTTATAAAGTTTATTTTGGTTGTACATTTTTCTTAGGAGTCCCATTTTGGACCTCAAAATTCCCTAATGAACATGCATGCATGATACACATATAAACAACTGACATGCATGCATAACAATCTACATTTACCTCGAGGTCTAGTGATGCAACCTCACCCTGATACCACCCTGTAACACCCCACCCCACATTTACCCTCTTTTACAAGATCTCCAACGTAAAGTTGAGTTTAGAGTTACTATGCATGACCCAAAAACCAAGTTCCAGTTATGGAAATCAAGTCTACCATTATGAAACTTACAACAACTTCTCAAGGACACCAAACCACCCAGATGTCAGAAGACATCCACTGATGATCTTACCCTGAGCAGAAACTATATTTTTTCTTGACTTGACATCCCAACCACACACATGAAAAGTTGTGCATGCAGCCAGAAGGCCCCAATTATACACACAAGCCTTACTCCATGTGGCTATAGCCGAGATTTCTTAGTTAATAGACCGTGGTTACGAAATCGGTGTCACATTTTTAGGGCATTGCCTAGAACTCTCGAGAATCAATTCTACGATAATAACAAGTATGCATAACCTATACTTAGCCTTGGATATTTCCCAAACATGCCATTCACATGATAAACATTTAGACAAACATGTGGTAAACATGGTAGCCACAGGTCATGAATCCATATTTGTACATTATTTCCTTTGTTTCATCAAAGAAACATCAAGAAGCCTCATTTTCCTCTCAAGCTATTCACAATAACACTAGTTAGCTTATGCATTCATATAACCATTCAATAACTCATTGAATCATGAGCAAGATCCATAATAAGAGCACATCACTTAACCATGCCTATAACTAGCATTCAACCATAATGAAACCATGACAAACTAGTCATGAAATCAACACAATAACCCGTACATGTTCTCATTGATCTTAATAAGAAATAACACATAGTAACTTATGCATAAAGCGAACCAAGTAAGGGACTTCAATGTTCCACTTTACCATAGATTGGGTTGAACCAAATCCATCTTTCAGCCAATCACCCTTGTGCCATATTCCAAGCATGAATGTGGGATCGCATAGGATAAACCAAAATAGAACTAATCATGGCTTCCAAATGTTCAACCACCTCAACCCTCCACCCTAATTTTTCATATAAACTAGTCCATAAATCACCAAAACCAAAAACCATCTTGGATGCCTCCAACTTCTTCACCATACCTAGAGGAATTTTCTTGTCTCCACCCATATGTCAAGAGTTCCAAGAGAATTCCCATCTCCACCCTCAACCCTTGGGAATTTTCTTAAGGCCACATTAGATAAATTTTGAGGTAAAAAATGGGCCTAAAAAAAAATGTACAACCAAAATCATATTTATAGGAACCAATAGGAGTCAATATGATGATGTCAACCATGGGGGATCATTCACCATTTTTGGAGTAAAAAAGTAAAAAGATTAAAAAAAAAAAAAAACTAATTTTTCAAATCGTATTCTCAGCTTATCTCTCTATGGTTTTACTCCAATTTCAAGTGAGATAACTCATTGGATGTGAAATTTAATTCCTCATCCAAGGAGTATCCATGTTGCATACTTACGATGGAGCTTGCTACACTAAAAATGAGAAAGACATTACAAACATGAATGTAATCATTTTTTTCATGTATTTATCATTTATCGTGTAATAGGGTCCATTGAAAGTATGCAACATGGGTACTCCTTGTATGAGGAATTAAATTTTTCATCCAACAAGTGCTCCCACTCGAAATTTGAATAAAAATGTAGCGAGATAAGTTGAAAAGGTAGTTTTTTCTTCTTCTTTTTTCCCTCTAAAATTTGATGATGTAATCTAATCTTATTTTATTATTTACACTATTATTTTATAATATTCCTTAGGGGGGCATTTTAGACCTAAAAAATTCTCTAATGCCTCACTAGGATCCAAAATCCACTAGTCATCCAAAGCTTAGCCAAACAGGGAACCCACTATATCATGGTTATCCAAGGAATGGCAAGGCAAGTTTGAACACTGTCAATCCAGGAAAATCCCATGCCAATGACAACAAGGTAACCAAATAACAAAATTCATGTAGTATGTATTCAAATCTCGAAAAGGAAATCACACATGCATCTTGTTATTTCTTTTCCAACCTTATTCTTCGTTGCTCCGATTTCCTTTGCTTGCTTAGTTTCTTATGTTGAAGTGCTCTCTTTCTCCATGTCCAAGTGAAAATTCTTCAATGTCCAAGTGAATGCTAGAAAGCTCTTAGAGTGACCAAGAAGTGATCAAGAGTAACTAAGAGTGACTAAGAGAGGCATAGAATGTTATTTTCTTTTACATAAGTCCTTCCAGTTTCGGGCACAAGGACTAGAGCACAATTAAATTTTCCACAGGATATATGATAGCGAGCTTATCCCATGAAAGGAAGTTTACTTGTAGATGACATGTATTAGTAATTTTAGTGTCGTGGGCAGAATGAATGGATAATAACTGCAAACCTTATAGGAAAGTATAGGCTAGGTCTAGGTAGGACTTTTAAAATGCAGTGTTCTGCCATGCCCATCCAGTTGTGGTTACACATTTTTCGTTTTATAAAGATGTCCCTACATGCTCAGGGTATCCAAGTTATCAAGAGAGCCTACCTAGTTCCCAATATATGCCAATGAGTGGTTTTGATTCGAATTTTACCCCTAATTTTTCCAGTCCTCGGAGGCTCACCAAAGGTTCATTTGACTTGCAAAGTAATAATGAATTTAGGATTAGAAGACTCATCAACAGGCTAGTGAGTGAAACAAAATGATGAAGATGATGAATGAGGGCGATCGAAAGAAAGTTAGAAAGGTGAAAACGAAATTGAAAGACCGAAATCAAATGGCTAAATGAGACTGAAGTTTAAAACAAAAGGAAGATAAAACTTTGCATAAAAAAAGGAAAGAAAAATATAACTAAGCTAACAGCAAATAAAATAAATCCTAACCTACGCAGGAGGTAACCACCATGTGGTGGCTACTGGAAATACTTCTTAAGATGTTGTCCATTAACAGGGAGTTTTTCAGTTTCTCCCTGTAACATTTTTAATCTGTAGGTTCCCTGACCAATTTTTTCCTCAACTTGGAACAAGCCCAGCCTTAGATGTTGGAATTTCATGTGTTTACCTTTCGGCTCACTCAACCTGTCCCATTTCAAGACTAGTTCTTTGACTTGATAATATTTATTTCCCGCCTAATGGCGATCAAACCATCTCTTCACAATCATTCGGTGATTCATGAACTTATTTCTGGCATTATCTCTCAATTCCTCCAACCTCACCAGTTGGCTGATTCTTGTTTGAAGTAAGGTTGAAGGGGTCCCTCTCAAGGCTTGGGAGAGCTATAAAGAAGGAATGGTAACATTGGGAGGTAAAATCGCTTCGTGTTCGTAGACGAGGAAGTATGGGGAACTCCCTAATGCTACTTTTGGGGTGAATCTATCGGCCCAAAGGGTGTTTGTTAGAGTGTTGTGCCAATTCCTCTGGTTTTCAGCGACAGGTTTACGGACTATGTGGATGAGGTTTTTATTTGAGGACTTTGCAACTCTGTTTCCCTAGGGGTAATAGTTGGATGCATACCTTATGCGAATTGATTTATCAATAGCAAATTTAGTTAATTTCAGTGATGAAAAGTAAGAAGCATTATCAAATATGAGAGCTTCAGGAATACCAAACCTGTTGATAATAAATTTCTCAATAAAATATATAACGTCATCTTCCTTAACTTTCCGAAGCAGGATGGCTTCGATCCACCTGGTGAAGTAGTCATTTGTTGTGCGTATATACTTATGATGTTCTGAAGAGTTCGGAGTGATCTCCCCTATGAAATCTAGGCCCCATTGCCGGAACGAGTGATAAATCATAACGGGCCTGAGGGGAATGGCTGGCTTTCTTTCTCGCCCTGCAGTAATTTGACATACCCTACACTTCCGAGCATAGGCATGCGAGTCTATGAACACTGTGGGCCAATAATACCCAACTCTTAAAATTTTGTGAGCAGTAATCTCTCCACCATAGTGACCACCTGCTGGGCCATTATGCATTTCTTTCAATACATCATCAACGTCGTCATTTCCCAAACACCTCAGCCAAACTCCATCATAATTTTTTCTGTATAATGTGTCATTGGCCAAGTGATACCGATTAGATTTTAATCTGAGCACTCTCCTTCGTGATGCATCCATGTGCTCAGGACATGATCCCCGTGTTAGATAAAAGTGTATGTCATAATACCACGAATCAGGGTCCAGTGGGACTTCCAACATTTCACGCTCATACATTAACATATTGTTGACCCATCCGGGCTCCTCCCTGAATTCTACTTGCGCATTCGGCATGCTCTATGCTTCTAGTTCTTCCGACGCCCCTTCTTTATCTCCCAAGGCTTCTGTCGCAAGCTTACATAACCCATACCACCGAATTATGTTTGCTGGTTTAATATCAAGATCGTATTCCTGAAGACCCATTATCCAATTTCCTCTCTGTTCTCCCATTTCCCTCTGCACGAAGAGGGTCCTTACAACGGGGTGGGGAACGATTACCTTGGTCCTGGCCAACAGTAAATAAGGGTGGAAATATCTCACGGCTTTAAAAACTACAAAACCTTGTTTCTCCACGTCAGGGTACTTCAGTTCTGCTCCCTGAAGATTAGAGCTCATATAAGAAATGGGGACTTCATTGCCGTTATCATTTTCTGGGTGAGGATTGCAGCATATGAAACATCAGAAGTGAAAGTGTACAGGAGGAATTCCTTGTCAAAATTGGGTTAACCAACGTAGGAGCTTCTGCGATTGCCTCCTTAATTCACTAAAATGACCTCTTAGCTTCATCGCTCCACCTATACACAACGTCTTTCTTCATCATTAGCTAAATGGGATGCACTATTTCCGTGAAGCCTGAAACAAATTTCCTAATGAAATTAATCTTCCTGAAAAAAGATTGCATTTCCCTTTTATTTGCAAGAGGTTGTATTCTCATGATTGTCTCTATTATTTCATGATCGATAATAATCCCTTCCTTAGAGAGGATATGACCCAGTAGCTTCCCTTCTATAACTGCGAAAATGCTCTTCTTGGGATTCAACGATATTCTGTACCTTCAGCGTCTTTTGAAAATCTATTTCAGATGATAAATATGATCCCTTTTGTGATACGAATACATAGTAATGTCATCCATGTAAACCACTACTGATATGTTAATCAATCCTCAGAAAGCTATGTCCATAGCTCTCTTAAATGTGGCACCTGCATTAATAAGTCCAAATGACATTTTATGATATGCGTAGGTGCCCCATTTAGTGTTGAAGGTTGCCTTAAGTTGATCTCCATTCGACACCAACACTTGATTATATCCTGAAAACCCATCCAATAGGGACAACATTTCAGACCCATAAAGGAATTGAAGAATGTGTTCCTTAGAAGGGACATGATAGTTATCCTTCTGCGATGCTCTATTCAAGTTCCTAAAATCGATACATAATCTGATGTCTCCATTTTTTTTTTCTTACTGGCACGAGATTGGCTACCCAACGAGTGTGCCTGACTGGAAAAATGATTTTAGCGTCCAACATTTTGTTCAATTCTTTCTTTGCCAACAGTTCCATGCTTGGATGCATATTACGAAGCTTTTGTTGGTAGGGCTTAACATCTTTTTCCAAAGGAATCACATGCTGCATAATACCGGTATCAAAGGTTTTTAAATCGCCATATGTCCATGCAAAGACGTCCTTGTACTCTTTAAACATCTTGACAAATGCAGCCTTTTCTTGTGGAGAGCATCCTAAGCCCAAATTAACATTTTTTAGGCCCTTTTCGGTTCCAAGATTGACCAACTCATACTTCATGGATGAGCTATGAGTTTTGCAGTTAGTTGGTTTCTTAAATTTATCATGCAGGTCATAAAAGTGCTCCATCTTGGCAACTAACTTGGGAATTATATTGGGCTGTTCTTTTTCCTCATCCTCACTTTCATCCATAATCTTTTGATGCTCTTTTTCATCAATGAATGCATTTTTGAATGTCTTTTTACAATGCAAGAACTCGAGGATCTTCTCATCACCTTTGAATACCTGCCAATTTGAGATGTCATCAGGTATAGATGGTCTGAAAATCAATTCAACATAATATATATTCTTGCTTAATCTAAGTTTGGGCAAAAGTTTTGAGGCCATACCAACCATCAGATCAGTATCTTGGTTTTTCCCACGAGGTATGTATGTGATATTAAAAGAATCAAAACTATCAATTAAGCTCTATACCTCATGTTGGTATCTTACCAGGTGTGGTGAATTGCAATGTATCATTTTCCTTACCTGGTCGACAATTATCTATGAGTCACCAAAAACTTTAAGATTTTTCACCTTCATAACAATGGCTTTCTTCAGGCCCCACAGCAAGCCTTCGTACTTTGTTGTGTTGTTGGTGCACACGAACTCCAACTGACTGGCCATCAAATATTGGTTCCCTTGTGGGTCAACGAGAATGCTTCGAGCACCTGCGCCCTCTATGCAGTTAGAGCCATCAAAGTAGAGTGTCCAAAATATAGAATCTAATGTTACATCAATTGAACTTCTTTCTATGAAATTAGTCCTATCATCTACTATAATACAGGATAGCTCATCATTTGGACTACGAGGGAGAGCTTCCAACTATGTGTTCGTTGTAGTTTCTTCAACTGTCTCGACATGGAATTCTCCAAAATAGGTTTCCATGGAACAGATGTCAAAACTATAATTCCCAAGGATAGAGTTGGTAAACATTACAGGTTCATTCAGGTTGTTTAGTTCTGTCACTACATACTTCATGTATCTTTCTCGATCAACTCTTAGCATATCACCTTTTCCTTTCTGAGGAAACAAGAGATGGGACCAATCAGTTGAGAAATATCCATTCAGATTTCCTGACCAATCCCTACTAAGAAGCACCCCATATGCCTCGGGTATGTCGACTACCACTATGTCAATGACTTGCGTGTATTGTGGTTTGGTAGTCATCCGAATCAGTACACCTTTCAATTCTCTAATCACTTTTACATTCATTCTGTCCAATTGCATAATTTGAGTTCCAGTCTTCTTGGGTACTGCATGAATTATTTTAGCAACAGCGTAGGGGCATAACAGTGGACGAGGCACCAGAATCTACCAGGAAATTGTGTATGTTCATATTGAAGATTTGAAATGTGATAAGGAAAGTGGAGTCATGGACTTTGATTTCCTTCCTATCATGGCTACACTAGCATATTGGCGCATTCGATTCATTTTTGATAGAGTGGCTTCCATAGCTGGTGGCGTTTGGGATGTACTGGAGGTGCCAATGGGTCTAGAAACCGAAGTTTTGGTTTGGATACTCGGATTGGTGGGAGATTTGCAATTCCATTCATTAATAGCTTTCAAAAGAAAATCTCTTTGCTGTGTTAACTTTAACAAATCGAAGTACGTGATATTATCTCGATATTTCTTAAGATCATCCACAATGTTGTAATCAATGTTATAAACAGGGCAGGGCAGAGTAAACATACTAGTTTTACCATTCTTTGGTGGGAATTTACCATTTTGAGTTGTTGTCATTGCACTTGGTGATGTATTATCCTTCTCTGGAGAGCTCACGACTGGAGTACTCTTGGAATTACCACCAAGTTTATTCTTCCCAACAGGAACCTTGGGAGTGGATGTCTTCGAAGGGTGAACATCTCTCTTTGTCTGGTCTACAGGCTTCACCACATCCACAAGTGGCCCTTTACTTCATGTGTGGATTTCATTAGTGTGAATTTCTTCTATACTATCTTCTTCATCATCATCATTCCCATTTGCATAGAAATCCCATATTACATTGACTTGAGATACCTCATCCCTGGGCTCTTCTACCTCGTAATCTTCCTCATCTTCCTATTCTTGCTCCAGATCTACTATAGGTTCCTCTTTGGTAAGAAGTGATCCGATAAGAGCCAGGTCCTCCATATTTAAAATCCCTTCATTAGGTGGAGCAGGCAATGTAGATTGACCATGATCACCTTCTGTATTCTTACGATAGAAAGGTTTGAAGGAATTTCTATTGTTATTATTTCCTCCATTACCATTTGTACTCTCTCTAGAATTCCTCTTCCTATCAATGACTGTGTTCGTCAATTTCTTAATGATCTGATGCAAACCCTCCACATCTGTGGTGTCCTTCTCTTTGATCTCAGTCACTTTAATATCACTCACATTATTTTTCTTTGATGATTGAGAGGTTTTCTTTTCTTCAATCATATGATGACATGCTGTGAGACTAATCATTTCATTCTCAACTTTTACTGCTTCATCAATGGCACCCTATAAGGCTTGTGCATTACTCCTTTCGACCCACATCGCAGTAGTGACAGGGAGAGAAGTGATGTAGAATTCCATGAGCACCTCATCAGTAGGTCCAGTGTTAGCCAGGATTCTATTGAACAAAGTGTTGAACCAAATGTTAAAATCCTTGACCTTTTCTTTGGTTTCCATTTTTAAATGTGATAACTCTAAAACCAAGGCCGCAAGTGTCTTATCATCGCCAAAATTGTCTATGAAGGCCCACTGAAAAGCATCCCATGAAGTGATCAATCCTATTCTCAAGCTAAAGTACCATGTGATGTTGCACCAATCAGAGTAAAAGGGAATAAGCGACATACCACATCCTCATCGGCTACCCCTAACATGTGCACCACTAGGAAGAAAGAGTGAATATGGTTATCAGCTATGTCTCCCCGCTTAGGGTCGAATTTGGGTAATACTCTTTCTGCATTCTTTGGTAAGGCATTCTACTACCTAGGTATTGCTACAACATCCTATGCAAGCTAGGGAGGGAGTCCTCCCGAAGAGGGTGGGGATTGATTCCCACCTGGAGGAGGAACGTTAGCCATATTATGATTTGGGAAGTTCTGGTTGAAGGTCTCCTCTGGACGTTCTTTATTAGGATCTTCCAAATCAAAACAGGGATGCCTATTTCCTTGATTTTTTGGGCACGAATCACCTCTAGAGAGGGGATCCTCAAGAATTTACTCTCAAGGAGTTTCGATACTTTGCAGGGACTCTAGAAAAATATCTTCAAGAGAAAGCACTTCAAATGTCTCTTCATTTATGGGAAAGATCCTTGGATTTCTTTTAGTTTTCAACGGTAAGGAATGAAAGATGGGGAGCTGAGAGAGGGAACAAGCACAAGCACGAGTAAGTGCTCTAACTGGATGTTCCAGAGTGACAGGATACTCCCACAGTCTCTCTTCCTTGGGTAACCCAAACCCAGGACTTAGAGGGACATCTGTTTCTTCAAAATGAGGCTCTTCCAAATGGATGGAAGGGTCTTTTTTACCTTTACGATCCATACATTAATCTTTTCGAATCCATGTGCAACATTTATAGATGAAAACCTGAAAAGCTGTGAATGGAGGTTGGCTCTCCTTCTAGTGCCATTTTTTTGTCACGTCGAATATTCTTTGTGTCAACAAAGGGAACCAACCCGAGCACAACTCCCAATTAGATCCGCTTTCGTTTGGAGTGGCTAGTTCCAACGGGTTTTAAAGGATCCCGTAAACTATTATAGGTGTTGAAATATTTCTTCCCGTAGGAAGACTTCAAATTAATCAACAAAAGAAACAACTAACCTATATGCACCATGCTCTACATATACTGATTCTACCTACTTGTGTTAATCTTAACTATTCTAACCTATCCCGCAGGAGCATAATCAAAAGAGATTAAACATCATATATGGATTCCAATTCCAAATGAATAAATTACTAGGTTCACCAAAGAACAAGGTTGTATTTAAGCTTAATTGAAATCTAATTACTCATAAAGGAATACACATTCATTTTCCTGTAAATCAAACTTGCCACTGATGTTTAATATGGTTTCAAATAAGAGACTGCTCATGAGTTAACCATGATAACGAATTATATTCGGATAACCAAGACTAGTCATAAACTATATGTAATCATTGTGCACAAAAACAAAACATATATATCCTCATGCCATCGACAATACTCTCATTATCAACATAAAAACTGAAACTGCGAAAGGCCTCTTCTTGATCGAAATAGTCTTCTTTATTAGCTCAATAAAATCGACCCATGTTCTACCAAAAAAAAGTCCATTTCCACTATCCAAAGGTGATACTTATGGAGAAAGAGAATTGACCATCAGTTTCTCCCTACCTTCGGCATTCCCTCTTCCTTTCCATATTCAAATTAAAAAATATAAAATGTAATGGTCAATGAAACAACGAACACATTCAAGCCATTGCTACTGGAGCGTTCTATTTCCTGAAGAAAAATGAATGGGTGTCGGTAGAAAGAGGAATGATTGCATGCCATCCCTTTGCACATGTATTGACTGAATGTTAATCCCTTTTATTCCCTGAAGGAAAATGAAGACAGTGCGCTCATTTTCAACATCTGGCTTGATTTAAGGTGTATCCAAAGGTAATAATAGCTTGATGGATTTGCACTATCAGGAGTACCTCTTCTTAGCATAGAGTGTGCCTCCATTATACAATGTGGTGGTTCCATATCCCTTTCTTGTGGAGTATGTCTTTGCAACATCAACATCGGTGATGCAAAGGTGTCATATAGAGTCCCCAAAGCAACACAAGAACCCTTATACCAACATATGTTCTACTTCCTCTCTTCTAAGAATTTTAGGACGTCCTACCCCATTTTATCCCAAAACCACGACACATGGCAACAAAAATCCAACTAGTAGAGGTATCATGTGGACTAGGAGTATTGTTCATGCTATGATCATTTAAAGGTTGCGTTACTTTCTCGAATTTTATTACCACCTCCTGAGCGCTTTTCATCTTTCGTTGCATCCCTTCCTGATGCTTATGTATCAGCTCACCGACCTCACTTTTCTTCTCTTGGTCCTTGCCTACAGAAATGATCAGCATTAGCTGTGATTATGAGAGATATGACAGAAATGCCTAAAACAAACCGTACCTTCATTAAAAATTTAATAAGGAGACAGACTCTACAACTGGGGGTTATATGAGTCCTTCCGGTTCTAAATTTCAAGAGGGCGCATTGATTTTTGTTTGGTCACAGCACAATGATGGCTCAAACTAGCTAGGCAATGTTTTTGGGGGACTAATGATTAAAAACGAAATGGATAGCCATCCAATGAAATGGTTAAATTCTTTTGCCACGATGGGGATGCGTATGTTCGAATTTTGTTTTCATTTATTCATATTCGGTACTGTGAACTAAGAACCCCCAACGAACTTCCCTGAAATCTATAGTTTAGGCATCAGGGGAAGCGATCACACTACGGTCTCGAACTCCTACTATCTTTGGAAGGTTTTAATGCCAAACACAATTCAACCTTCAGGAACCTTTAGGTTGATTCCACGAATTATAGGATCAAACATTTCATGACATTCTTCAAGCCTACATAGTCGCAGTTTCTATTTTGATCTCAAAACGCATTGCAACCATAATCATTAAACCACTGAATCATTCAGCTTTGAAGATATAATTCCATGTAACAACTCCAGTTATCATTCAGAGAAACGAAAGATCAAACTTCTTAGGGGACCCATTCAAATTTGACCCTAGAGCAGGTTTTAATAGGGTGGTGGTTGTGGCCGCAACACCAGGTGAAGACCATAATGATTTTTCTATCTATCCCCCTCAATTAGGGAGGACATTTCTATTCCATTAAGTAATTTACTCATTCCTACCTAAGGAATGTACCTAATCTCCCTCTTGGGTTAGGAATTTCCAAGTTTCTTCCAAGTAAGATACTGTTGACAGTGTTGGATCCACCAACATTTAGGGGATCACCCCAGTATGAAGTCCCAACTAGACCTCACATTGTTTGGTGTGGGAGTCCCAACCGACATGATGGCCCGATTGCCATTATCTTAAGGATTTGCCTCAACTCTTGCTTGTCAGTGCAGGAAAGTGGTCTTCTTTGTCTTCGAGAAGTGAGGTTCGCGTGCTTGGTGAGTGTAAGTGTCACTTATGTCAATGATTCTTTCACCATAGAGGGAGAGGGTGGGAGTGAGTCCCAAATCAGTTGGGATAAGTCCCAACTCTTCTAGGAACACATAAAAAAACAAGGCATGCGCAACATCTAGCAGAAAATCCCACAAGGATGCAGCAATCACAACACACAAGGGAAGATAACACGTATAACACTCAGCAGAGTAGTCTACACCAATCCAACAGTTGTTATAACAAGTTCTATGTGAAAGTTTTGTATGATGTCTCGGAGAGTAGCCTACATGGGTAAGACATCATTAACAACATATATAACACATTTCCATTAATAGATTATGTATTACAACAAGTGAAATAGTTCAAATGTAGAACATAGGTTAAAGAAACATGCATCACAAGTGTTAAAGGTTAGTCTTACAACAGTTACAATACATGTGTGAAAACGTGTTGGCTTGTTAGTAGGCTTATGAATTAAGTGAATGTTCTAAGACACATCGTTACACCATACATCACTAACTCTGTGTGAGGGGCGTCGAAGCCACTACTTACTCCTCAAAGGAAATATTACATACACTCTTAGCTATGTGGGAGGAGATGAGGTGAAAATTCCTTTGCATGTACAAATGAAGGGGTATTTATAGCCAAGGGTGAAAGTAACCCTTGTGGTTGTTCGACTACCCTCATGACTATTTGACTTCCATGACTTTTCGACTTTACATGACTCTTTGTACAATAAGTGGGTCTCTTGGACTTCCACGTTACATTCCATTGATTGAAAACATGGCCCAAGTAGAGATGTGGACAACATGACTCATGACATGACTCGACATGACAATGTTGGTACATTCGTGTTGCTTCTGGAGTGCATGTCAAGCTGCAGTGCTGCTAGGTGATGGATGTCTCCATGGTGTGTCATAGCTTCACCTCCGCATGGCAATGTGCACGGAGTCTTCGATGGTCGTTGGTTCACTTGATGTTGCTTTGGCACATTGCTCCTTGCTTGTATGTTGGAAGGCTTGACAGGATCATCGGTTCGCGAAAGGTGCATGTTCGTCCGTTCGTATGTCCATGAGCACATCTTGCATGTTTTCTCATACGTCCATCTGTGAACACATCTTTACATGATCATCTGTTCGTGAGCACATCTCTTCACATGCATCGTTCATTCATCCGTTGGTGAACCTTTCCTTCTGCATGTGCTCCCTTCATTCATCCCATTCATCATCGTGCCATGTTTGTTAGTGTACATGTATCTGTATTCACTCATGATAGACGACATCAAATTCAAAAACCCCATAGTCTAGCACGACACATGATCATTTTGGATGTGGGTGACCGGGAGTGGCAACAAGGTTGTGAGGCATGATGATGGCTCTAGGCACTGCTAATTAAAATTGTGCAATAGTCATTATGTGATGGAGATGGGGAATCTGAATCGACAATGATTGTTTGCGAGGTCTGGCTCAGTTGGAAGGAAAAACTGCACAAATTTTGGGAGGGATAGTCTGGGCTGTAGGAAGGCAAGGGAGACAAAATCTGCACATTTTCTAGAACAAGTAGGTAGCAAGGGCTTGAAAGCAAAATTTGCGCAATTTTATGGAAGAACAGGCTAGGCTACATGGAGGATCAGTAGGCAGAACCTGCGCAATTTTTTAGAGGAACTGGTCGGGAGCCTAGCAGCCAAAACTGCGCAATTCCTGGAGGGAACTAGTAGCTGGCTACTAGGTCATTGGTAATAGAAATTGCACAATTTCCAAGGGGAACTGGTAGTCAGCTGTCAAGAGCTTGGCAGCAGAAACTACGTAATTCCTAAAGGGAACTATCAATCTACTGCTGGGAGCTGCTAGCGAGAGAAACTTCACTGAGGCTAGGAGGTCATCTTACTGATCATCTCTATGCAATTTATTAGATGAGCAGACCGATGGGCAGCAGAATGCCTTATCATGAAAACTGTGCAATTTTCTGAATGAGCAGTCGGTCGACTATCGGGAGGACTGACTAGGAAAATTGTCCAATTTTCTGAGGCAGACAGGGACATGCACTCGGTGTTTATCCAGCCTATCTATGAAATTTCCTCAGTCATCTAAGCGGGCAAGTTTAGCAGCCTTTTCACAATTTTTTAGGGGAGTCAATCCCTGGGTGGCTACTGGGTCCAACTCTCCGGGTGGCTAGAATGAAGGTTGACTGAATTCCTTGCAGGTAGCACAACTTGAAAATACTTGCTTGGTGCTTCTGTGATGTTCTGGGTGATAGTAAATCGAGTCAATGACTGGGTGATGGTCGGGCTATCAGAGGGAAGTCCAGTCGTCAAAACTTTAACAAAATGACTAAGTGTGTGAACAAGTGAATATGCAAATGTGATCTTACAAACACGCACCAACATGACTTGATGACGAGATGACTCAAACCAACCCGACACACATGTTCAACATGACTGACTAACGATGCAAGTGACAAGTGCGACACTCATGATTGATCATTAATTGACCATGATGACACTTGTGTGACAGTGGATTTGACTCTATGTGTGAGTGTGACAGATGCTTTCATAGCAAACACAACAAGTACACATAAAGCGAGGACTTCGGTCATAACCAGAACATAGTCATAAGCATGACTTTGACATCAACATGCAAGACTTGGTGAAATGAACAAGCAAGGCGAACGCTAAGACTGACATGAGTTCATGGAGTGAACTTGAGTGTGTGCAGTCATCAAGTAAACTCTCAAGGGAGGCTACAAAATTGGGTGCAGGCCAAAATTTTGGAGGGTGGTTGTAGTCGTTACAACACTTGGTGACACACTGGTAGAACTCCAGCTTCTCTGTTTTGGTTCATTGCTAGCACATGGCCTTGGTCTTTCAGGGAGTATTGAATAGTTGCGTGGGTTACTCTGTCTTCCCCACTTACCCCATGGACATACATGGTTCACCTTTTTCCAACTCAGTCAAACACAATCAAAATTTCAGCTTGATCACAATGTTACAAATCTGGGAAGGGTAGTTTAGCTCAAGAGTTGAAGATTTTCAAAGTATAAGTTTTCATCTCTAGTGTTGCTCCGCTGCCAACAGGCCTAAACAGTACCCCGGCAGAGTCACGACTCCGCAGGAACACACACATTGCTCCACTACCAACGAGCCTGGTTAGTACCCCGGTGGAGTTGCATGCTTCACCTCTCTGCACAGGAAGCATTTCTCTTCTTTCACCTTTGTATTCTTTAAAGAGGATTGTGCATCGGCACTTATTTATTTTTGGGGTGGAAGAGGGATCCTGACTCATTGAGAGAAGAGGAGGTCGTTCCTTCAGAGAATCATGTAAGACCTCTGACATAGGTTTACTCATTTAGTTTTCCCCTTCTCCATTTCTACTAGTTGGATGAGCTTAAACACATAGAGCAGAAGTTTGAGTGTAGGCATGGGGATTCCCAGTGTGGACACAAGTTCATGGTTTGACCAAAACTTCCCTCGCAGAGGGTAAGTATTTTTCTTGGAGACTTCATCAACCGAAGGTTATAACCAAGCACATAGAAGATAGACACAAGATTGGCCAAGTGTTGCAGTATCACAACTTTCTTCAAATCTCAGCCACATACTCTATTCAAAATCCAGAATGCAGTAGTTGGCAGCACTTATTTCTGAAAAAAAAATAGTAAGGTATTAAGCAACTCAAACAAACAAAAACAAAAATAGTAAGTGAATCAACCAAATTGAAAAGAAAAGCAAAAGTAAAAGCGAAAGAAAAGCGAGTAAGCAAACACATAAGCAAGCAAACAAACAAACATGCAAAGCAAGAAAGAAAACAAGCATGCAAGCAAGCAAACTGAAAACAAACACTACTCTTACTCCTAAGCTAACGGTGCATGGGTCTGATCACGTGAAGTGATATTTCCAATGCAGCCACTAGCACATTGGTTGACCCATGTTGGTGAAAGCTTGGTCCACGAGCAACCTAGTTGTGTGAACCAGCAAATGTGAAAGATACAATAATGAAAATAGACACACTCCAAGCTTACAAGCATCCATAGAACAAAAATAAGTGAAAGCGCATGACATGTGCTATGTAGACTTGCCATGGTGTTGTGCTACACTACGTGCAGATGTTGAGTGTAAGAATTCCCTTGACCGTGATATGCAAACAAACATGAGAAAGGTAAACCAATTACGTTGTCTAAGTGTGCTTGTTGTGTAAGATTCCTCTAATGCATGAGAGATGGGATCGTGTATTTTGAGTGGAGGAAGTAAAATCTGAGTGTTATATTGATCTTGAGTGCATACAGATGAGTGATGAGGAGCCTTGAGTGTTTGAACAATTTCCTGATCAAAAGTGAAACCAACCTCAAGAAAGTGAGGGCCTGACATAACCATCAACTCGAGCTGAAGTGCCTCGACAGTCTGTGGGGTTTTGACTTTGTTGACAGATGGATCTTCGTAGACTAGTGGCATAGACGGGTTAACAATGAGTGAATCAACATCGTGATTTTATTATGAGGTGAAGAGATCACGAAAACCAAGAGCATAAAATTCAGGATGTTGGTCGGCATCCTCATGGTTTGATGAATCACATAGAGGGGTAGATAAGAAGGAAGGATGTTCACCCTATGTGTTTCCGGAAAGAGAAGATGAAAGATCAAGTGGATTTTCAATGAATGATTGGTCCTCTCCATTTTTGGATGATGGGTTGACATATGGTGTGTCCTACGAAAGATCAATGATGGGTGCATCCATGGACGAAGATATACATGAAAAATCAGGCATGGTAGGATCAACAAGAATGCCAGGAAAAAATGGAGGAGGTATGGACAGACAAGGATGGTCCCCTATTGTCGGTGGATGTTCAAGCTCCCCGTCATGCTCTTCATGAATGCTAACGCATGTTGGTTGTGCAACACCAAATCCGTGGATAGATCGATCCTCATTCAAAATAAGTGTAGATTCTGGAATGGAAGAACACAAGGCAGTGTCATTAGGAGGATGATCAAAATATGAAGACAGAGGTTGAGGTACAAATTACATGTGGTGAGGTATGGGACTCACAACCAAGTCTACACAAAAATCTGAAGGAGCGATGTCGGGAGGACGTGACGGTTCAACAAATGTGTGTTCATGCTCTCCAAAATCATTTTGTGATGGTGGAGTTGTTTGATGGGAGGATGGCAGACAGTCACTTGTGACAGTGACCAAGTCTGTCTGTGATTGTGTAGCTCCATCACTAAAGAATTCTGAGTGGGATTTGAACTTGAAATTCTTCTTAAGATGAGCATATTTCTTAAGACAGTACTGGAATCATTCCCAAAGATAGAAAAAATTCATCTGACTCTTTGGATATTGAAATTGCAAATCACGAAAATGTTGCCAAAAATCCATAGGTGATTCATGCGGAGCCTTCCATTGTTGTTGCAGTTTTTGGTCAAGATGTTTTGGATCAACATGATAGAAAGTGTCTTCAATGAGATCACATAAGTTCTCAAGTGAGTGCACGTCGTCAGCCGGTAGATTGCACAGGCATCGATGTGGAGATTCGCAAAGTGTGTATGCAAGCAGCAAGCTGGCCTCTTCATTAGAACATCCATCTTCTTGATGAAGCATGGAAAGAAAGTCATTTAAGAACTCAGGTCAAGCCACTTCGCCTTCACCATCATATGTGTAAGTGGAAAAGTGATCAAAAAACTCCCTCGTGAAGGTGACATCTTCGTGATTCACAAAACATCATGGAAGGAGAAGAAGGCAAGAATCCATGATAGATATGCAAAGGTTCAAAATAGGATGAGAGGATACAGCTTGTCATCTAGCCCTCCTTCTAGCGCCAGAAATGTTGATGGTGTTGGATCTGCCAACATTCAATGGATCACCCCGGTATGAATTCCCAACTAGACCTCACACTGTTTGGTGTGGAAGTCCCATCTGGTTCAATGGCCGGTTTCCATTATCTTAAGGATTTGCCTCGACTCTTTCTTGTCAATACAAGAGAGTGGTCTGCTTTGTCTTCAAGAAGTGAGGTTCACGTGCCTAGTGAGTGTAAGTGTCACTTGTGTCAATGGTTATTTCACCATAGAGGGAGAGGGTGGGATTGAGTCCCAGGTTGGGAGAACTCCCAACTCTCCTAGGAACACACAACAAAACAAGACATGTGCAGCTTCCGGCGGAACAACCCACATGGATGTGGAAGTCACAACACACAAGGGAAGATAACACGTATAACACTCAACAGAGTAGTCCACACGAGTGCAATGGTTATTATATTAAGTTCTATGTGAAAGGTATGTCTGATGTACGGGAGAGTAGTCTACACAGGCGAGACATCATTAACAACATATACAACACATTTCCATTAATAGATTATGTATTACAACAAGTGAAATAGTTCAAATCTAGGACACAGATTAAAGCAACATGCATCACAAGTGTTAAAGATTAGTCTTACAATAGTTACAATACATGTGTGAAAATGTGTTGGCCTATTAGCAGGCTTCTGAATTAAGCTAAATTTCCAAGACACATCGTTACACCATACATCACTAACCCCGTGTGACGGGAGTTGGAGCCACTACTTACTCCTCAAAGGAAAGGTTACATAATCTCTTGGCTATGTGGGAGGAGCTAAGGTGAAAAGTCCTTTGCATGTATAAATGAGGGGGTATTTATAGCCAAAGGTGAAATTGACCCTTGTGGCTGTTCGACTACCCTCATGACTGTTTGACTTCCATGACTTTTCGACTTTGCATGAATCTTTGTACAACAAGTGGGTCTCTTATACTTCCACATTACATTTGATTGATTGAAAACATGGCCCACAGTGGAGATTTGGATGACATGACTCATGACATGACTCAACATGACAATGTTGGTACATTCGTGCTGGTAATGGAGTGCATGTCGAGTTGTAGTGTTGTTGGGTGATGGATGTCTTCATGGTGTGTCACAGCTTCACCTCCACATGGCAAGGTGCGTAGAGTCTTCGATGGTCGTTGGTTCGCTTGATGTTTCTTTGGCATATTGTTCCTTGCTTGTATGTTGGAAGGCTTGATAGGATCATATGTTCACGAAAGTTTCATGTTTTTCCGTTCGTCCGTCCATGAGCACATCTTCCATATTTGATCATCTATCCATTCGCGAACACATCTTTGCATGATCATTCTTTCATGATCACATCACTTCACATGCATCGTTCATTCATCCATTGGTGAACCTGTCCTTTTACGTGTGCTCCCTTCGTTCATCCCATTTGTCATCGCACCATGTTTGTTAGTGTACCCGTATCTGCATTCACTCATGACGAGATGACATCAAATCCAAAAACCTCCTAGTCTACCATGACAAATGATTATTTCGGATGTGGGTGACCAGGAGAGGTAGCAAGGTTGCGAGGTGGGATGATGGCTCTGAGCACTGCTGATGAAAATTGTGCAATAGTCACTAGGTGATGTAGATGGGAAATTTGAGTCAACAGTGACTGTCCGCAAGGTCTGGCTAGGTTGGAAGAAAAACCTGTGAAAATTTTGGGAGGGATAGTCTGGGTTGTAGGAAGGCAAGGCAGACAGAATCTGCACATTTTCTAGAATGATCGGGCAACAAGGGCTTGACAACAAAATTTGTGCAAATTTCTTGAGGAACAGGTCGGGCTGCATGGAGGATCAACAGACAGAAATCGTGTAGTTTTTTTAGAGGAACTGGTCAGGAGCATGGCAGCCAAAACTATGTAATTCCTTGAGGGAACTGGCAGTTGGCTGCTGGGTCACTAGCAACAAAAACTGTACAATTTCCAAGGGGAACTAGCAGTCAGCTATCAGGAGCCTAGCAACAAAAACTGCACAATTCCTAGAGGGAACTGTTAGTCTGCTGCTAGGAGCTCCTGACGAGAGAAACTGTATTGAATTTGGGAGGCCGACCTAATGATCATCTTTGTGCAATTTCTGAGCTAAGCGAACTGATCGGCAGCAGAAGGCATGCTCATGAAAGCTGTGCAATTTTCTGGATGAGCAACCGGTTGATTGTCGAGATGACTGACTAGGACAAATGCAAAATTTTCTGAGGGAGACAGGGATGGGCACCAGGTTCTTGTCTAAAATTTCTGTGAAATTACCTCAGTCAGCAGAGTGGGCAAGTTTCATAGCCTCTACACAATTTTTTAGGTTAGTCAGTCCCCAGGTGGCTACTGGGTCCAACTCTCCGGGTGGCCAACATGAAGGTTGATTGAATTTCTTGTGGGAAGTGAAACTTGAAAATACTTGATAGGTACTTTTGTGTTCTTTTGGGTGATAGTCAATCAAGTCGATGGCAGGGTGATGGTTAGGTTGTCAGAGGGAAGTCCAGATGTCAGAACTTCAGCAAAATGACTAAGTGTGTGAATGAGTGAAGATGCAAATGTCATCTTACAAACACACACCAACAAAACTTGACAACGAGATGACTCAAACCAACCTGACACACATCTTCAACATGACTAACCAATAGTGCAAGAGACAAGCACGACACTCATGATTGATCATTCATCGACTGTGACGATGCTTGTGCGACAATGGATGTGACTCTGTATGTGAGTGTCACAGATGCTTTCATAATGAACACAACGAGTACACATGAAGCGAGGACTTTTGGCATAACTAGAACATGGTTGCAAGCATGACTTTGACATCAACATGCAAGACTTTGTGAAATTAACAAGCAAGGCGAATGCTAAGACTCACACAAGTTCATGGAGTGAAGCCAAGTGTGTGCAATCATCAAGTGAACTCTCAAGGGAGGCTCTAAAATTGGGTGCAGGCCAAAATTTTGGAGGGTGGTTGTAGCCGCTACAATAGATACTTTCTAGGCTCCCTCTTAAAATAGGGACCTCTAGCTTCTTTAAGAACTCCTTTCTTTAATGTCATGAATTTCTTCTTTGTTATGGAGTCTTCATCTTTTTCAAACTTCCATCAGAGTCTTCATATCTTTCGAGGAGATTTCCTAGTCAAATCTTCTTAGTCTAACAGATGTTGATTTCCTTTTCCATCGTTGGATATCTCATGACCTCTTCCTTCATTTATTTGATCATACTTATCAAGATATATTCATGATTCATGTTATCTGCAACCATACAAGATGACTTTATAATAATTAATACAAGCATAGATACCTCATTTACCTTTAGGTCATCTAGGTTTCTTTCAGAAGCTTCTTTGATTTTAAAGATCTTCAACCCCTTGATCTACTTCATTTCCATCATCCCATGAATTCCACAATTTTGAGTTCTTGATGAAACACTTGCTTCCTCTCTAGATCGGTGAATCCTCCTATGAGGATTCCATCAGTAAACCTTGAGAATCTTACATATCATTATCTAGCAAATGTTTCCCTTTTGACTGATATATGATGATACTTGTCCTAATGACTTCTTCCTTTGATTTCAATGCGGTCACCAAGAGCTATATCCTTCAAGGTTGACTGCCATAGATTGTGTTCCATCTTTCCTTCATGTTGTTCATGTAATCTCTTGCTTCTAATGATTTTCCTCTTCCTTGGACTTCCTTCTTTCAATGTCCTCCACTTCTTTGGTGAAATGGACTTCTTCTCTATATTTCTTGTTATTGCCCTACTCAAGCTTAGGAAAATCTTCCCTGTAATGATCATAACATTGAATCTTATCTATGTTCTTCTTTTCCTTTTGAAAATTTTTTGAATACTTTTTCCCCAACACTGCCTTCTTCTTGCATAGAAACCACAAGTTATTGATAGCCTTCTTACCCTTACAAACATTTGTTACCTTGTTCATCAGTTAGTGTATTTAGAGAAATGAGGATTATCTCTCCCATATCTTGCAATTGAGATCTTATGAAGATAAACCTTTATCCTTTGATACCTTCAAATTAAGTAGATCAAATCTAAGTTGTGTGACCTTATTTATCGCATCTTTAGAGAATAGCTCTACCAGCCTATAATATATATATATATATATATATATATATACACACACACACACACATATATATATAATGTCTCAATATCTGCTATATGAGGGGACCTTTCATAAGAATCCCTTTCCATTTATTTAGAGGATACCTTTCCATTGATATGTTTAATGACTTCACTTTTGATGACTATGCCTATCCTCCTTTTCCATGAAAGGAATTTCGATGACCCAACCGGCTTATAGATCTCCTTGCAAAAATGAAGTCATTTTAACAAATTTCATTATAGAATGAAAGATACTTACTTTAAAAGTGAAGATAAAATCTTCAACTTGATCACTTTGATGGTGGATGAAGAATATGTATTAGTGCTCCTTTTGGATGATCTTCTTCCAAATAAAAGGCCCTTCTTCAATAAAGGATATTTCTCCTCTTATAATGTCAACGCATTTAGATCTAGCTTCCTTTGTTGATGAGGATGTCTTGATGCTTCCTTGGATCATCTTCTTCAAGGATAATGAGGGGATACTTGCTGAAATGATAAGGAGCTTGCCTTATAGTTTTGAAGATGATAATGCCTTCTTGCCTTCAAGATACTTCAACTACTTTGGTAGTGACTGAATGCAGATCAGAATTGCTTCTAGGGTTTCTCCAAGATGATGTGATATTTGTCTTTAAAATCCTTCAAGCTAGCTTGCTTTGTAGATAAATTGATGAGGTTCTTTGTGTTCTTTTGATGATGACTATAGGATCCAACACTTTTGCAGGAGTAGACTTCTAGCTATTTTGATGTGTATATCTATTTTCCTTGAGTAGGAATAAGGGTTTGGCCTTGATTGATAACCCCAAGACGTTTTCTGAAGTAAACCTTCTTCTATGATTTAGGGTTTGATTCTTCAAACTAGATCTTGAATTTTCTTTGATATTCTTCAATCTTGCTTCGATTCCTTTCTTGAAACTTGATCCTTGAGTGTCTCCTGATTGCCTACCCTTTTCTTGACTTTGACACCTTAGCTCTAATAACATGTTGAGAAATGTAGGGCATAAGCATTAAATGATTTATCTTAGATTAGTAAATATTTCTGAATTATTTTTACATTAGTAGGTTATAGTCTTCTTTTCCTTATATTATTAGTGTTCTTCGTCATCAAACAGTAACCAATACACAAACATAAATAGACAAGAGACACAAAAAGTAGGCTATGAGCTAGGGCTAAAACCTCTCTCTTTGAAAGGAAAACCTACACAAATTCTTCTTATAGAGATTCCAATTGATGAATACCAGGACCAAGACCCTTGATTTATTATCCACTCCAAGACCAAGACACAAGCCCTCTTCCATCTTCTCATTTCCTCTTCCTTAGTTCCTTCTACTTTAGATTTCGCACAATATGATATCCAACTGTGATCATTGTCTTTTGTCAATGAAACAAAAAATTTTCCTTTAGCAGTGCCACCAAGTCCTGAACCAAAGTCACTACCCTTCATTAAGGCCTTCTTTCTTGTCATAGTAATGAAACCTTGACACTATGATTCGAACTTGCTTCTCTTCTTGTCACTATAATGCATCCATGTGAAAATCAGAAAGAGATCCAAGCTTCTATTGACTTAGATCATCCTTACAGTCCCTTCCTTTCTTCCTCACAATGCTTCCCTTTTCTATCCAAACTTAATATCCTAACTTGGCACCTATTCTCTTTCACTATGATCTTAATCTCAGAGGGACCCTAATTCCCTTACCACCCATTAAACTGTAGCCTTCACCAAATTTTGGCCTTCACTGCAATGGTTATGAAAATCAAAGATACCCTAAACTTGTCTTCCATTACAGTCTTCTGAAAAACTCAGAGAAATGATGTCTGAATTTCTGTCTTTTTGAACTAGACCGAGGTTGCTATTTATAGTGGTTTTTCCTTCATATAGAAGCCGACATGAGTTTATGAACCGATGTGCCTCCATAATAAGAAGTCGACATGAGTTAGTTGTTGTGACTTGAAGCCAACATGAAGAGGAAGACTTTGTGCTTGTCGTTGGAGGGCTATTATAGACTCATATGCATTTGACATATCCCAATAGGGGTTCTTCATACATGACATTAACTCTTTGACTCTAAGGCTCTCAATGGGAGCCAACTAGATAAGATATCTTGCTTATGAAATGCATGAATCAAGGAAATACAAAAATAATTTTATTTACTTATTTTCATCATTTACAAGGATCATAATTACATTTCATTATGAAGATCAAACCCAGTTACATTTTACATCACATACACCAGTCCATATTTTAAATAAAGCTCACTACAGGTCAAGCAATGACAAGACTTCATACGAACCATGGTATGGAAAACCAACCACAATAAAGCACTTAAAATTCTTTGAAAACAAGTGCTACATCAAGAACCATGCTGACAACCTTGGTAAGTTTGATGCAAGGGCTAAGAAGGAATATTTTTAGGATATTCAAATTAGAGCAAGGGATGTATATGTTACAATAAAAGGCTATGCAAAATAATTTACTACATTGATGTAAAGGTGGATGAGGAGTTACCTCTCAAAATCAAGAAAACAAGATTTATCAGTCGACCTGATGATACCAATAGTGAAAATGAAGCATAACAACTTGAAGAATCAAGAGAAGAGGAAGAAGAGAAGGAATAACACTCTCACCTAAAAACTCCCTCAAGATACGTACAAAAGCATCACCCTACAAACTAGATTGTAGGTGATAAGGAAGAATGAGTTGAACCTTGAAGAATGTTAATGAATACCTCCAATCAAGCACATATTTCTATGTTGTAGATGATTGAACCAAAATATTTTTCTCAAGTAATCTAAGATGAGCATTGGATAAAATCTATTAGTGAGGAATTGGATCAAATTGAGAAAAACCAGACCTGGGAATTGGTTCCAATATCATTACATAGAAATTTTATTGGAACAAAATGGGTCTTTAGGAACAAATTGAATGAGAATAAATAAGTTGTAATAAATCAGGTGAAATTGGCATGTGAACTCTATGCTCAAGTTGAGGCAAATAGATTTTGAAGAGACTTTCTCCCCTATAACACACTTAGAGGCAATAAGGATGTTCCTGGCATTTGGATGTCACAAAAAAAATTAAAGTATATTAGATGGATGTAAAATCAGCTTTCTTGAATGATGAGCTTGCGTAAGAGGTATACATAGAGCAACCTAAAGGTTTTTAGGTGTTAGAAAATCTTGAGGAAGTGTGTAGGCTGAAAAAGGCATTATATGGACTTCAACAAGAACCCAGGGCATGGTATTCCAGATTAAATAAATACTTGCAACAAAATGATTCAAAAGAGGAATAGCTGATAGTAACATGTATATAAAATCTAAGAATTACAATCTCTTAATTATTGTTGTTTATGTTGATGATATCATTTTTGGTAGTGATGCAGATTTACTCAACCAAAAATTTGTGGTGGATATGCAAATTGAATTTAGGATGTCCATGCTTGGAGCACTCACATATTTTCTTGGACTATAGATTAATCAACCAGAAAATTGTATATTCATCTCCTAGAGCAAGTACCTCAAAGAAATTTTGAAGAAATTTGGGATGGAAGAGTGCTCTCTTGTTACAACTCATGTGGTCACTAGATGTAAGCTTCACAAAGATGATGATTCACTAGAGGCAAATCAAACAATTTATAGATCAATAATTGGAAGAATTTTCTATCTAATAGCCTCATGACAACATTATGCAAGTTGTTGGTGTAGTTGCAAGGTATCAATCATCCCCCAAATAAATTCAGCTCTTAGTTTCCAAGAGGATTTTCAGATATCTAAGAGCCAAAATGGACTATGGTCTATAGTATCCAAAGGTTAATTTTTTTTCATTAACTCCATACGCAAGTGGCGATGTTTTCTTTCTTGGAAATCACTTAGTGGTTTGGTTAATAAAAAAGAAAAAATTTATCTCCCTTTCTGCAATTGAATTTGAGTACATAGAAACTACATCAAGTTACACTCATATTTTGTGGATGAAACAAATGTTAAAAGACATGAAGGTAACACATGATAAATTTATTCCAATTATATGTGATAATACTAGTGTTATCAATATATCCAAGAATTATGTTCTTCATTCAAATGCCAAGCATATCCCCAATAAGTACCATTTTCTTAGAGAACATGTGGCTAATTAGATTGTGAATTTGGAATATATCTCAACAAAGGAATAATTACCTTTTGCTTATTTAAGGAAAAAGTTGTGAGTGATGTCTCACTCTTCTCTTCACTAGTTTTCTTCATAACCAAAAAGGGAAGTTGCTCAAATATGTACAAGTATGGTTGTCATGATTTGAGATGACAAAGAATACCAAACTCAAGGGGATTTTTCAAATTAGTAGGAGGAGTAAAAGTTTAATGGGGGTGGAGTGAAAATTCCAATACAATCACATGTTAATAATGTGCTAATATTAGTAGGCTTCAGTCAAAGGGGGAAATAATCAACAACATGTTACCTCGGCTAAAAGGGAGAATTGTTAGAAAGGAAGTTTCCAAGCCCTTTGCCATTGATGACAAAGGGGGAGATTGTGCAAACATTGGATATATTGATGATGGAGAATGATCGGTCATCAAAAATAAAGGGGGGGATTGAGAAAACAATAGTAGTTTCTTCAATTTGACAAGTGGAGCATTACCAAGTGGTGGTACTTCCATTAATTACCAACAATGTTTGGTGGTGTTGCCATTAATTCCAAGGGGGGGTATTTTTGAGCATGTGGGAATTTGTTTCCATTGATGTCAAGTCTAACTCATTTATTTCAAGTTTCAAGTTTAGGGGGGGGCTTGTTGAGGTGTCATGCATGATGGTTATGGTGTTGGTTTAACTTGGTTATTGGCTTAGTATACTATATTTGAAGGAATTTTTCATACATGTAATTTGTTCAAAAGCACATGCCAAGTCATTATTTGGATAGCCCTCTCTAATAACTTTCCAATGATATATGACACTTGGTCTAACTCCAAAGGAATTAAGAGAAGATTAAGTTTGAAGTGTTGTAGTTCAAGCAAGGTTCTAGATAATCATGGTTCTAGTGACAAAACCTACCCCCCCATAAACATTTGGAAAAGAATGGGGGCCTTAAATTGTATTCCTTGTCATCAGCCTATGTGATTTGGATGGCACACTCAAGAGAAGTAGAAGCATGTTAATTCACATATGTAACAAATCCCATACTCCCCCTTGTTAATTGTTGGTTAGATGGAGGGGGCCCGAGATGAAGTTTCAGCCATCGATATCATTGAAGCACTTGATGAACCTTTGTAAGGTTTCTACTAGTTAATGTAGAGAACTAGGAGGTAGGGCAACAAGCCCACAATCACAACCCCTGGTTTCAAGGGATTGGGAATCAACATCCAAGTGCCTATCAGACCACTAGTCCAATTGGTGTCCACACAATAGAATGGGTTATGAGTGGAAAGTAGTGTATGGTAAGGCTCTTAGCTATAGCCTTTAGTCACAAGGTGCCTATGCTAGACACCAAAGGGCTTATCAGACCGTTGGGTGAGAACTTAACTACACACAACATAGTGATGAGAAATGAGTGGTGGCCGACATGCGTGGCAGTACAAGTGGTTCATCCATGTATATTCTAGGTGGAAATGACATGGAAATCAAGTGGAAAGTACATGTGGCCCAGGCATGACATGGTAGCTTGAGGAAGTGACACGTGGTAGTTGAATTCAACATTTTTTACTATCCAAGTGAGCATTTGATGAATGACATGTGGTAGGAAGGCATCAAAATAAGACACATGGAAGGATCTAATTGGTTATACATAATTACATGGATGACATGTGGCAGATGATGTGGAAAGCCACAATATTTGTGCCAAGAGGTTGTTTTGTAAGGCCTCACAATGTTAATTGTTTTTGGAGAAACAGTGGGCCTGACAACCATTATCCATCGTCCACTGCCTAGATAGTAGAAGAGTGCACTGGATGTGAATGCCACAAAATGGTGAGCAGTGAATAATAGGGTAGTGGTCACAACCCTCGGGTCAAAGAAACAAAAGGTGTAGACAAGGGCTGACATAGTGGTAAGAAGTAGGAGGTGAGCAATATTTAAGTCCACAAACACACCCCACGTCACAAGGCACTACATGTTGGATGCTTAAGGGCTCATTCCATGGGCCATCAGATTATAGCAAGGCATGGAGAAATAATATGATCCCTACACACGAGATCCAATAGAAAGGTTAAGGCTATGGTTCTCACCATTAGTCTTGAGGATCCAATGTTAAGAACTCAGGGAAGTTGTGGAAAGTGGTTTGTGAACCATTGAACCCATGAATATTTGTAAACGAGAAGGTACTTGAAAGCAAGTTTGGGTTGTTGATATAATAAAATAGGATTACCATGGGTAAATACCTTGGATTTATACCCATGGTAATTGAAAGGCCAGACCTATAAAAGAAGAAGAGAACAACACAAGACACTTAGGTGTTCTAAATTAAGAGAAATCGAGGTTGAGTAAGAAAAAGTGTTAGCGTTGTAAAAGTTGGGTTGTGAGGGAGTTGAATCGAAAAATCTAAAGTCATTGTGTGAGATGCAGAATCTATGTGTGTGAGTTGCAAGAGTGTAGTGATGTCGTATTGTGTGTATAAGAGAAGAATTTGGTGAGTGGCAATGAAAGGTTGAATAGAATAATTGTAGAGAAGAAAGAAAATTTAAATTGTTGGTCTGAAATATCTAGTTGACCGAGAGTTAAAGTAGTGAGGGAAACAAAACTAATTCAAAATACTAAAAGGAATAAATCTTGTGGGTTTGAGTTTGAAAATGGATGAAAAAGGGATTTGTTAGGAAAAGGTTTGTGCCTACATATCAAGGAGTGGGTGCTTCTTTTAGGTTGTTGCGTGTAAACGTTTGGGAGTTGGTTCTTCCTTCAAGTGGTGCTTGTAAATTTAGGTGACGAGTTTCTCCTTCTGGTTGGTGCGAGAAAAGATGATGTAATAGTAGGTTGTATCCTACAACAATATTCAAACATAATTGTTGTGGCTTTCTCCCTTTTATGGTTTTCCACATTAATATCTGTGTCTCATATGCATATGTTGTTTGATTTATGGTGTTATGGTGTGATTGATTAGTGATAACATAAATAATATTAAAGATTGTTAAACTTTACATAATATTAATTCACCCCCCATTTAGTATTATCCTAGTTTATAACAACACATACACACAAGTGTGCTTCCTTGGAGTTCCCTAATGCCATTTGTTAAAAGGAAAGATGAAACATTAAGGTTATGCATAGATTTTAGGTACCTAAACCTCGTGACTATGAAGAACAATTGTTCTTTCCCAAGGATACATGTCTTGTTTGATCAGTTAAGGGGCTCTGAATTGTTTTCCAAGATTGACTTGATATTAGGGTACCATTAAGTACGAATTAATGAGGAGGACATCAATAAGATAACATTTAGAACTCCATATGGATATTATGAGTTTTTGGGAGTTTCATTTGTTGGGTGTGTGTTATATTCTTTGCAAGTTGGCGATAACCCCCCTACACGGGGTCCATAGCAATACCCCAGAATTTTTTATTTTTTATACGAACCCAAAAATGGTGGGCAGACCTACCCATGGTCTTGTGCATGGGTTTTGCACATGTTTTTGGGCATGATGGTTTTCTTCCCATGGTATTTTGTAGATCTAGTCAAGGGAACTACGGTTATGTTCTAATCTAGGGTCAGTGGATTGGGGTTTATGAATGCTTAGGAATATGTGTGTGTGTGTGTGTGTATTGTGACATGGAAAGGAATATAATGGAAAATCAATCTAGTAGTCCCAGTTTTGGGATCCAGGGGAAAATTCTACGTATATTTATTTTATGTTCTCGCCATTGTATATTTTTATATTTTAAGAATCTGTTTGCAACTAATTTTTTTACATGGTTAAAACCTACATTTGGTATCATAGTTGTTTGAGCTTCAAGGGGATACCTTTGCTACTGAGGGGTTTTTGTCAGGCCTATGGTAGACCCTATACAGTGGGAGATCTGCGGGATCGATTCCTGCTGTGAAATACGATGTCAAACAACGGAAACATAGAGATTAAGAAATTCAATAGAAAAATTTTTGAGTTTTGGGAGCTCAAGATGGAGGATCTGTTGGTGGATAAAGATCAGTGGATCGTGGTAGATCTAGGTACTAAACCAACGAAAATGTCAGCAAAAGACTAGTCGAAGTTGGATAGGAAGAATAACAATATGGCTATGTTTCTCTAATTTATTATTGTTGAATGTATCATGGTAAACTACAACGAAGGCTTTGTGGGACAAGTTATGGGATTTGTACCAATCTAAGTCTCTCGTAAACAAATTGTTCCTGCGAAAAAAAATTGTATAACCTAAGGATGAAGGATGGAGACTTAGTAACAAAGCATTTGAACGCATTTAATATTATGGTAAGCCAGTTTTTATCTATTGATATAAAAAATTTAGATGAATATAAGTGCATCAGTTTTCTGTGTTCTCTACCATATTCATGGGATAATTTGGTTGTTGTTATAGGTAGCAATACAACTACCTTGATGTTTGATGAAATATTCTCATCCTTGTTGTCGGAGGAGATGAGACGGAAAAATATGGAGATCCAAAATGGAGATGCCTTGTTTGTAAGAGGACATTCTTAGAAAAAAACAAAAATAAGTCCTCAAGTGGAGATCTAAATCTCCAGGAAAACATGTAAAGGTATGCTGGAAATTTGGAAATTTGGAAAATAAGGGCACTACAAAAAAGGATTGTAAATATAAAACTCCTGAGAAAGGAAAAGGATCTGATGGTGCTCCTTCTCTAGAGGCAAACATTACCTCAAAGTAAGGTGGGGATGTGTACTTGGCTTCTTCTTCAAGCACACATGTGGATCATGAGGCATGGTTAATTGACTCAAGTGCATCCTTTCACTTCACTCCCATAGGGAGTGGTTCTGTGAGTATGAGAAATATGATGGTGGTGATGTCTTCTTAGGGGATGAGAGGAAGGTCAGAATCATTGGACATGGAAAATTCAAGATGAAGTTGCAAGGTGGAAGGATTAGAACACTTCCCAGTGTTCTGCATATTCGTGCATTGGCCATAAATCTAATTTCTATAAGCAAGATGAATGACGCAGGTGTAAAAAAAATGTTTGAGAAAGATGCCTGCAAGATGGTTTCAGGAGCACTGGTATTGGTGCAGGGAGTTTGGATTGGGACTCTATACAAGATTATAGGTAGCACTATTATTAATGGGTGCAACCATTATGCGGTTCCTTAAAGTGGAGCAAAAAATCTAGTGGTATCTGAAGAAAATACCATGTTATGGCATCAAAGGGTTGGACATATTGGATAAAAGGACCTTCGAATACTGCATGATAATGGTATGATATAAGGTATGTCTAATATCTCTCTAGATTTTAATTTCTGTGAACTATGTGTGTATGGGAAGCATAATCGAGTGAGCTTTCCCTCAGATGCTAAGAGGGTGAAAATGATATTGGAGCTTGTGCATAGTGATGTGTTTGGACTGTGTTGGTTCCATCACTAGGTAAATTTGTGTACTATGTATCACTTATAGATGACTTCACGAGGAATACATGGATATATTTCCTTAGGAAGAAATCTGAAGTCTTTGACAGGTTTAAAGAATTTAAGGCTATAGTGGAAAATCAGACAGAGAAGAAGATTAAGGTGTTGAGGACACATAATGGTGGATAATTTTGCAAGAAGAAATTTGAAGAGTTCTGTAAGAAGTGTGGGATAGCATGAAAAAAGTCTACTCCATACACACCTCAAAAAAATGGTGTTGCAAAGAGAATGAACAAGGCGTTGATGGAAAGGGCAAGAAGCATGCTTAGTGGTGCAGGATTAGGGTAGGAATTATAGGCAGAGGCCATGGATACTGCATGTTACCTATTTAACAGATCAACCTCATCAATGTTGGAGGATAAGACTCCACATGAGGTATGGACTTATAAGAAACCCTCTCTTTCACATCTGAGGGTATTTGTTTGTGATGCATATGTACATGTTCCAAAGGAGAAAAGAACCAAGTTGGATATTAAATCTGGAAGGTGAATCTTTATTGGGTATAAGGATGGTTTAAAAAGTTATAAGCTTTGGAACCCAAAAACAAGGAAGGTAGTGTACAACCTAGATATGGTGTTTA
The DNA here is from genome assembly GCA_000404065.3 of Pinus taeda. Taxonomy (NCBI): domain Eukaryota; kingdom Viridiplantae; phylum Streptophyta; class Pinopsida; order Pinales; family Pinaceae; genus Pinus; species Pinus taeda. The sequence goes on from APFE030834336.1 coordinate 192,144, forward strand.
GAGAGGTGAAAGATGTTATTAAACATGAATTCCTACCAAAGTAACTTGAGAAGATAGAGTTTGAACTAAATGAAGGAGAATCAGACTCTACAACAGAACAAGAACCGGAAGAGGAAGAGCCTCAAACTCCAGTTTTGAGAAGATTAGTTCTAGAGAGAAGGAAACCAAAAAGGTATAGTCCATCTTCTTTCTGTTCATTTTTTCTTTATCTGTTACTGATGATGATCCCATAACTAGAAGGGAGGAAGTATATTCATAGGATGGAAAACTATAGAAAGAGGCCATTGTTGATGAAATAACAAATTTAGACAAAAATGAGGCTTGGGATCTCATGGAGTTGACCAATGGAAGGAAACACGTTGGAATCAAATGGGTATTTAAGAAGAAGATGAATGCAGAAGGCAAGGTGGAGAAATATAAATCTTGGTTGATAGAAAATGGTTATTCCCAGGTGTCGGGAATTGATTTTCGTGATATATTTTCTCCTAATTCCAAGTTATATTCTATTAGATTACTTTTATCTATTGTTTCTACTTTTTATTTTGAGGTAGAACAGATGGATGTGAAGACAACATTTCTTCAAGGGGTCTGGAAGAAGATATCTGCATGAAGCAATCAAAAGGCTTTGCGATGAAGGGTAAGAAAGAACTAGTATGCAGGTTAAAAAAGTCTTTATATTGGTTAAAAAAGTCACCAAGGATGTGGAATCAGAAATTTGATATATATATATGGGGACTTGGCTTCAAAAGGATAAAATTATGTCACTATGTGTATTTTAAATTAATTGGTCACTGTGTTATTTATTTGGTCTTGTATGTGGATGATATGTTGTTGATTGGAAATAACAAAGAAATTATCTAGGATTTGAAAACTCAATTGTCCTCCAAATTTGATATGAAGGATCTTAGTGCTGCAAACTATATTTTTGGCATGGACATTAAATGATATCAAGAAAAGAGGAATTTCTGGTTAAAATGGAGGAATTATGTCGAGATAATATTGCATAGGTTTAATATGCAGATAGTAAACCGATGAAGGTTCCTATTCCTATAGCTATAAAGTTATTCTTTGAATAGTGTCCCAAGACACAAGTAGAGGAAGAGGAAATGTCTTGTGTTCCATATGTGAGTTCAATTGGTAGCCTTATGTATACAATGGTATGTACTAGACCATACATTTCACATGTAGTGGGAGTATTGAGCAGGTTTGTGTCAAAACCAGGGAAGGAGCATTGGACATAGTGAAGCAGCTTTTCAGGGATTTGTGTGGCACTAGTGATTATGGTTTATGCAACCAAGGAAGACTAGGATTGGATGAAGTCTTGGAAATTCATTACTTTGTTGATGCAGACTGGTGTTGTAGCGGCTACAACCACCCTCAAAAATTTTTCCTTAGCTTTGTTTTGGAGCCTCCCTACCAACCATCCTCAGTAGCATGTTTTGCACCATCAAGCATATATGCTTCAGTTGTTTCTCAGTGTCTTGTCAGCTTATGCATGTCAGTTTTCTTCACTCCCCTCATAGGTTGTCTTTCCGAACTTAGACCATGTTCTGGCAAAGAAACTCCCCCCAAAATTTGCGCAATTCTGGAGGGGAACCAATCTTCCCTCCAAAAATTGTGCCAATTAGCTGGCCATCCTATTGAGATCAAGAATTGCGCAAATCATTATGTGAGGCTTCCCTCAAAAAATTGTGCAATTATAGAGGGGAACCATCCTTCCCTCTAGAAATTACACAAATCATCCTGGCGACTTGTTGGGCTCCAAAATTGCATAGAGTAGTCAGGCAATCTTCCTCTAGAAAACTGCGCAATCTGACCCAGCATTGTTGCTTAACCCATAAATTGTGAAATTCTAGGAGGTAGTCACCTGTTGACCCCAAAAATTGTGCAAACCCTTTAGGATAGATAGCCCAGCTTAGCCCAGGAACTGCACAAATTTTTATCCCAAGCTCAGAGATCGATGCATGTGTCTTTAGGTTGGTCGTTTCCCTTCGGGACTGAGAAAAACTAATTTGCATGCATGGACTGCTTTTCCCAAGGCAACATGCAAGGGAATCCCTAGATTTAGGGACCTATGTTAGCAGCTAGAGGTTACATGCAAGGCTTATTTTAGAAACCTCTCGCCAAGTATCACTTTTTCCTAGATTTGTGGCATGCGCGTCATAACATCAATTTTATCAAAACTTATGAACCAGGCATTGAAAAGCTCATTCCTCACATCGATCTTGCATCCCTGACATCCCACATCACATCTAGGAGTCGTCGACACATTCAACTCAGTTGTTTCAGGGTAAGCCCACTTTGCATGTCTTACACTGCGTTTCTTTCATTTTTTGTGTTTCAGCTAGTGTGAGTGTTGTCTGCTTGATTTCAGTGAGTGCTTGTTGTTGTTTTGATGTATGTTAGCTTGTAGAAGCACCGTTTCAGTTTTCATTCGCATCTCACTACAGTCACATGCATGACAGTGCACTTGCACCAAGGTCACCATTACGGCGACTTACTTCAGATACACACATGTTCCCATTTTTTGAATCTTGAACTTGCTATTTGGATGCATGACCATTCACTCTTGTTTACACTCAGTATCACCATGCAGTTAGACTTCTCATGTTTTTAGTCGCTCGTCAGCAGGTCTGCGTTGCCTTAGCCCGAACCTTGCCTTGCCCGACTAGCATTACACATTTCTGGAAGTGAAGGCTATGCCTTTCCTCCAGAAACTGTGCAAGTCTATCCCAACACTAACCTCCAGGCTTGCATTGTGCAATTCTAGGAGGCAATGCCTTGCTAGCTCCAGAAACTAGTCAATGCAATTTGTTGGTTTGCATGTCCCTACTAACTGAAATTGCGCATTGTGAAGTTGCAGTCCTACACAATCTAGGCTAGACTATGCATTGTGCAGTTCCAGTAGTCATTCAGCCTCTTGACAGCCTAGATTGTGCCTTGTGTAGTTTTGGCAGTCAGTCTCCCAACCTCCCAGTGAAAATTGGGCAATCTTCACAAACAGTCACACAGGTATGTTTCATGTCAGTCCTCCAGTTTGTGTTGGTTTTCGAGTGAAAGATTGCTTGTCATTAGTGTTGCTATGTCTCTAGGTATCACAGGTGTTTGTCTGCCTCTCAATAACATAGGTATAATGGCTTCCGGGAGAGAAGAGCCGAAGACACTATTCAGAGCACAACTGGGGATGCAGTCGATCAAGTGTCTATGAACTTGCCTATCTATGAAGACATCAAGTTATTCATGGACAAGTATATCAAGATGAAATAGCAATGACATCATAATGAGAAACACCATTAGCAACATCAGAAGGTAGCACACCTTCATGTAGCAAATGCAAGAGGAGGGTTGTTGACAGCGCATGGGCGGAACAAAGTTGAAAGCTCAAGCAAATCCACCCGTGATGAAAGCAACTTTTGAGATTGAGGCTATGAGGAAACAACATGACAAGAGGATCGTGCAAAGGAAGAAAGAGAAATAGAGAAGGAGTTACAGGTGCTAAAATAACAACTCAAGGAACAACAGTAGCTACACAGATGAGAGAAGGAGTTGCAATAGGAATAGGTACAGAAGGAGATGCAACATCCACAGACGGATGAAAATGCACCCATACAGGCTATAGATCCATTCAGAAGCAAGCATGGAGTAGATAGTGTGAGCAGTGTTGTTGATCGCATGCAAGGATATTCATGAGCATGGAAGTCATTATGTGAACACATGCGATCCCACCCATTTGGCACCCTCATTGAGGCGAAGACAAGAAGCAAGTCCAACTGGAGCTGAACATGTATTTTGACAAGTTGATGCACATGGTCACTAGCACACACTCAAAGATCAACATAGACACTATAAATCAGTATGTTGTTGGTTCAGTTGCACTCAATACGGTGATGTGCATGTTATTAGACAAGTTGGACAGAGGAGCCATATTAGTGTACCCAGATGCAACGGAGGCAAGAGTTCGCTTCAATAGGATGTCACCGTTGAGTGCGTGACACCATCACAGACAATCAAGCTTGGCATCAGTTTTCCATTGTCAATCATCACGAGGATGTCAAAGAGTTGGTCTTACCACAACTGTCCAAGTGTTAGTGATAGCTTGCATGGCTTGCTGAAGCCTATTTTTTGTCACATGGGTACACATGAAAATTGTATGTAACGTCTTATCAAGTTGAAGTTCAAGTGTCGATAGTTGAATGTAACATTCATAGAGTAGTTAAAGATTCATGAGGGTAGATGAACAGTCACAAAGGGGGAATGTCAAGGGTCACCCCACCCTTTGTTATATATGGTTCCTCATAACTCATTGTAGAGGCTTTTTTTCAACCAAGCTTCCTATAGGAGTATCTTAGAGAAATCTTGGAGAGTCTTGTAATGAGCCTTGGCTTTTCCATTATGCAAGCTAGTATATCTTTTGGAGGAGCGGGCAGTAGTGACTATACCGTTCCGCTCTCAGAACTTCTGATTGGTCATGGTTGTATTGTATGACTAGGACTTTCACTTCTTAATATAACAGAGCCAACATGTTTCATGCATATGTCGTATTGTTTTTTAGCTATCTTGTTTACTCTAAATGATATATGTATCTTTTTGCCTAAGCATGTGCGTATAGACTCTTTTTTTATATGTATGTATGAATCTTATTGAAATGTTTTGTTTGTTTAACCATCACTTTGGATTGCTAGCTTATTTGCCTTCCAGTTTGTGATGCATCTTTGCTCGTGTGTTCCCTTCTTAACTTTGTGCTTTCACAGGTTTCCAAGGGGCACACTCACCTCACCCTCTGTGTGTCAGAACCATTCATGCACCTTCCTTGACTTGCTACATATGTCACACCCTTGCTACCAACAAGGACATCTTAATTTCCTTTGCGCACAACCGCGGTCAAGGCGATACCATACGACCCACTGCTCGGACTCCTATGCCAAATGGTCTAAGATCTAGTTGGGACTTCTTATCGGGGAGATCCCCTGACATGTTGGTGGGTCCATCACTGTCAACATTTTGGCACTAGAAGGAGGTCTAGATGACAAGTTGTGTCCTCTCATCCTGTTTGGAACCTTTGCACATCTATCATGGATTGTATCACACTCATCCCTCCATGATGTCTTTCGCATGCGAACCTTTCAACATCATGAGGGATTTTTTTGATCTCTTGTTTAAATTCACGTATGATGGTGAAGGAAAAGTAGCCTGGACTAAGTACTTATAAGGCTTCTATGTATTCATTGAGAATGCAGATGAGTTCTATGCAGTAGAGGTCAGTCTTCTGCTATCTTACACACTTCGTGAATCCCCACAACGGTTGTGTTGTAGCCTGCCTCCTGGTAGCATGCACTCACTTGACCAGTTCTGTGATCTCATTGAATCTACTTTCCATCATTTTTATCAAGAACCTCTTGACAAAAAACTGTTACAACAATGGAAGGCCCCACATGAATCGCCTATGGACTTTTGGCAACACTTATGTGATTTGCATTTTGAAGCTCCGAAAAGCCAAATGAAATTTCCATATCTTTGGGACATATTTTAATATTGTCTTAACAAATCAGTCAATCCCAATAAGACATTAAATATCGAGCCCCGCTCAACATACTTCGGTGATGGAGCTACATAATCACAAACCGACACGATCGCTATCACAAGTGATTGTCCGTCGTCCCCTCATCAAACAACTCCACCATAGCAAAGTAATGTGGGAGAGCATACACACACATATGTTCAACTGTCACATCCTCCCGACATCGCTCCTTTTGATTTTCATGCAAGCTTAGTTGTGAATCCATTGGGTTATCACATGCATTTTCTACCTCAACCTTCGTCTTCATACTCAGATGATCCTCTGGATGACATTGTCTTGTGTTCTTCCATTCCAGACTCTACACTTGTTGTGAATGATGATCAAGCCATCGATAGAGTTGGTTTTGCATAACCAACATGCATTGTCATTCATGAAGAGTATGACTGGGAGCTTGAACATTCACCGGCAGCAGAGGACCATCCCTGTTTGTTCGTACCTCCATCGTTTTTCCTGACATCCTTGATGATCCTACCATCCCTGATTTTTCATGTGTATCTTCGTCCACGGATGCACCCATTGTTGATCATTTGCAGGACACATTGTATGTTAGCCCATCATCCAACAACGAAGAGGACCAATCATTCATTGAAAATCCACTTGATCTTTCATCTACTTTTTTTGGAAACATAGAGGGTGAACATTCTTGCTTCTCATCTACCCCTCTATGTGATTCATCAAATCATGAGGATTCTGACAAACATCCTAAATTTTTTGATCTTGGTTGTCGTGATCTCTCTATTTCTTCATCTGACCACAATATTGATTCAACTATTTTTATTCTATCTAAGACACTAGTCTACGTTGATCTATCTGTCGATGAAGTTGAAACCCCCCAGGCTATCGAGGCACTTTAGCCCATGCTGATGGTTATGTCAGGCCCTCACTGTCCTGAGGTTGGTTTCACTTCCGATCAGGAAATTGTTGAAACACCCGAGGCTCCTCGTCACTCATTTGTATGGGTTGAAGATCAATCTCACACACAAAGTATGCTTCCTCCACCCGAACTACATGACCACATCGCTCTTGCATTGGAGAAATCTTACACAGCAACAACACTTGCACAACATAAGTGGTCTACCTTTCTCATGTTTGCTTGCATTTAACAGTTAAAAGAATGCATACACTTAACATCTACACACACTATAGCACAACACCATGGCAAGTCCACAGAGTGCATGTCATGCACTTTCACTCACTTATGTTATGTGGACACTTTTTAACTCATAGTGTGTTTGTCTTCAGTGTTATATCTTTATTGTTTTATGGTTCACACAGTTGTCTTGTTCGTGAACCATTCCTTCACCAACATGGGTCGACCAATGCGCTAGTGGCTGCATTTGAAGTATCACTTCACATGAACAAGCCCATGCACCGTTAGCTTAGGTGTAGTGTTTTCTTTTGGTTTGCTTGCATGCATGTTTGATTATTCACTTTGCATGTTTGTTTTTTTGCCTGCTTGATTCACTTACTCGCTTTGCTTACGCATTTATTTCTGCTTTTTTCTTTGTTTTCTGGTTTGTTTGCTTGTTCGCCTTCGTAGGTTAGTTTTGCATGGTGTGTGACTCTTAAATCAAGCAAGGCAAAGTACAAGAGGACTTGTGCAGTTATCAATACTTGGTTATCTGTCATCTTGCCTCTGTATGAAGAACTTGTTATATTCATTCCGTGATACGCTAATGGAAAATACATATTACTCGAAGAGAACCTTGGTGAAAACACAATGCTTGTGCACTAACTAGTGTCACCTACTCTAGTCGGTTGTTTTTGGGTTAATACTTGTTAGCTCAGTCAAGTAGAGTAAGGTGAGGGGGAAAACCTTAACAAGCACGTCAGAGGTATATATAAACTACTTCTCTGAAGGAACAACCTCCTCTGCTCTCAATAAGTTGGGATCCCTCTTCCACCTCTGAAATGAATAAGTGTTGTGCACAGTTACGAAAATGAAAAATGAAAGAAATGAAAATGTGAAAAAAAAATCGAAAAAATGAATAAGGTGAAAGAAGAGAAAGGCTTCTTGTGCAGAGAGGTGATGCAAGTAACTCTGTCGGGGTACTGACCAGGGTCATTGGTAGCGAAGCGATGCTTATGTTTCTGCGTGACTCTGTCGAGGTATCGTCTAGGCCTGCTGGCAGCGGAGCAACACCAGATATGAAAATAAAACTTTGATGACCATAAAGCTTGTGCACCAATATATCCCTCATCCCCAATCGAAACAATTGTGTTTTCTTGGCTTGGAATGTGTGTTGACCAAACAAGAGCTTGGTAGATGCTACATCTTACAATCAAGCAAGTGTGGAAACCAAGACAAACAGAGAACTAAACAATACTTCCAGAGGTGTCAGAATTGCTTTTAACAAACAAGGTCCATTCAGAGAGTTGGAGTTCTACCAGTGTGTCGCCAGGTGTTGTAGCGGCTACAACCACCCTCCAAAATTTTGTCTTAGCTTCGTTTTGGAGCCTCCCTACCAACCATCCTCAGCAATATGTCTTGCACCATCAATCATATAGGCTTCAATTGTTTCTCGTTGTCTTGTCAGCCTGTGCATGTCAGTTTCTTCACTCCACTCACGGGCTATCTTTCCGGACTTAGACCATGTGCTAGAAAAGCAACTCCCCCATAAAATTAAGCAATTCTGGAGGGGAACCAACCTTCCCTCTAGAAATTGCGCAAATCAGTTGGCCAGCCTACTGAGCTCAAAAATTGAGCAAATAAGTCTATCAGGCTTCCCTCATAAAATTGCGCAATTATGGAGGGGAACCAACCTTCCCTCCAAAAATTAAGCAAATCAACCTGGCAGCCTGCTGGGCTCCAGAATTGCGCAGAGCAATCAGGTAGTCTTCCTCTAGAAAACTGCACAATCTAACCCAACACTGCTGCTCAGCCTAGAAATTGTGCAATTCTAGGAGGCAGTCACCTGCTGACCCCAGAAATTTCATAATCCCTCTGGGACAACTAGCCCAGCTCAACCAAGGAATTGCACAAATTTTCATCCCAAGCTCGCACACCAATGCATGTGCCTTCAAGTTGCCCATTTCCCTATGGGACTAAGTAAAACTTATTTGCATGCATGGACTATTTTTTCCAAGACAGCATGTAAGGGCATCCCCAGATTTAGGGATCTATTTTAGCAGCTGGAGGTTACATATAAGGCTCATTTTAGAAACCTCTCGCCAAGTTTCGCTTTTTCCTAGATTTGTGGCATGCACATCATAACCTTGATTTTATCAAAACTTATGAACCGAACGTGGCAGAGCTCATTCCTCACATCGATCTTGCAACTTTGACATCCCACATCGAATTTAGGAGTCATCGGCACATTCAGCTCAGTTCTTTTGAGGTAAGCCTGCTTTGCATGTCTTACACTGCGTTTTTGTCTCTTTTTGTGTTTCGGGTTGTGTGAGTGTTGTTTGCTTGATTTCAGTGAGCGCTTGCTGGCATTTTGATGTATGTTAGCTTGTAGAAGCACCGTTTTAGTTTTTGTTCGCATCTCACTGTTGTCACATGCATGACACTGTTTTGCATCGACGGTCGTCGTTGCGGCGACTCGCTTCACATGCATGCATGTTTTCCCATTTTCCGAATCCTGCACTTGATGTTTGCATGCATGATCATTCACTCTTGTTTACACTCAGTATCACCATGTAGTTAGACTTCTCATGTTTTCAGTCGCCCGTCGATGGGTCTTGGTTGCGTTAGGTCGGACCTTGCCTTACCCGGCTAGCATTACACATTTATGGAAGTGAAGGCTCTGCCTTCCCTCCATAAATTGTGTAAGTTTGGCCCAACATTGACCTCCAAGCTTGCATTGCACAATTCTGGGAGGTAGTGCCTTGCTGGCCCTAGAAACTACGCAATGAAATTTGCTGGTTTGCATGTCCCTGCTAACTAAAATTGCGCATTGTGCAGTTTCAGTCCTCAACAGGCCAAGCTAGACTATGCATTGTGTAGTTCCAGCAGTCGGTTAACGTCCTAACAACTCGAACTATGCCTTGCACAATTTTGGTAGTCAGTCTCCCAACCTCCCAGTGAAAATTGGGCAATCTTCACAGACAATCACACAAGTGTGTTGCACAACGGTCCTCCAGTTTGTTTTGGTTTTCGACTAACAGATTGCTTGTCATGAGTGTTGTTATGTATCCAGGTATCATAGGTGTTCATCTGCCTCTTAGTAGCACAGGTACAATGGCTTCCAGGAGAGCAGAGTCGAAGACACCATTTAGAGCACAACTAGGGATGCAGTCGATCAAGTGTCTACAAACTTGCCTATCTATGAAGACATCAAGTTTTTCATGGACAAGGATATCAAGATGAAATAGCAGCTGCATCACAACGAACATCACCATCAGCAGCAACAGAAGGCAACACACATGCATGTGACAAATGCAAGAGGAGAGTTGTTGACAGCGAGAGGTGGAACAATTTAAGTTACAAGCTCAAGCAGATCCACCTGTGATAAAGTAGTTTTGGAGATTGAGGCTATGAGGCGACAACACGACAAGAGGATCGCGCGAAGGTAGAAAGAGAAATAGAGAAGGAATCGCAAGTGTTGAAGCAACAACTGAAGGAAGAACAAGAGCTGCACAGACGAGAGAAGGAGTTGTAGTAGGAACAGGTACATCATAAGGAACAACATTCACATACGGATGAAATTGCACCCATGTAGGCTATAGATCCATTCAACAGTCAGTATGGAGCAGATAGGTGAGTAGTGTTGTTGATTGCATGCAAGGGTATTCAGGAGCATGGATGTCGTTATGCGCATGCATGCGATCCCACCCATTTGACACATTCACCGAGGTGAAGACAAGAATCAAGTCCGACTGGCGCTGAACATGTATTTTGACAAGTTTATGCACATGGTCACCAGCACACACTCGGAGATCAACACAAACACTATGCATCAGTATGTTGCTAGTCCAACTGCACTAAAGACGATGATGCACATGTTATTAGACGAGTTGGACAAAGGAGTTATATCAGTGTACCTGGATGCAACGGAGGCAAGGGTTCGCTTCAACATGATATCACCATTGAGCACACAGACACCACCATGGACGACCCAGCTTGGCATCAGTTCGCCACCATCGATCATTGTGAGGATGTCGAAGAGTTAGTCTTACCACAACTGTCTGAGTGTTAGTGATAGCTTGCATGGCTTACTCAAGCCTATTTTGTCTCACATGGGTACATGTGCAGATTGTATGTAATGTCTTGTCAAGTGGAAGTTAAAGTGTCGATAGTTGAATGTAACAATCATAGAGTAGTTGAAGAGTCATGAGGTTAGATGAACAATCACAAAAGGGGAATGTCAAGGGTCACCCCACCCTTTGCTATATATAGTCCCTCATAACTCATTGTAGAGGCTTTTTGTCAGCCAAGCTTCCTATAGGAGTACCTTAGAGAAAGTTTGGAGAGTATTATACTAAATGCATTATACCCTGCTACCACATGGATAATAACTTTAATACTCATTTTCTTACTATTTAATTAGGACAGTGTATTTAGCAATGAGCATAACCATATTTGTTTCCGTTGGTGTTTATGAATTGGAAGTTGGTTCTATTTTAATTAGAGTTTTTATATTAAGTTAACACTTTTAATAAATTTTAATGTTGTAATTTTCATCCTATTGAAAGCATTATGAAATTGTATTAGAGTTGAATCTAAATCATGATATAGTGAGCATTAATTGTTGATGATAATTATTTTATTAAAATTAAGTATAAATCATGATATAATGAGTATTACTTACTTTTTTATGATTATTTTATTGAAATTACGTTAAAATTGACTTGAATCTAAATCAGGTACCGTGAGTATTAATTGTTGTTGATAATTAATTTATTGGAATTAAATTAAAATTAAATCTAAATTACTATTAATTATTGTTGAAAATTAATTTATTGAAATTACATTAAAATTAAATTTAAATTATTATATAGTGAATTATCCATAACTAATATTAACAAGGCTATTGACCCATTAACATGTGGGGTAGTATATGTTCATTCTTAAATTTAAACAAATATATTATCTTGCTATAATTATATATTATTTTATATTGGAGCTAGCATTTGGTGGAAGGCAAAGGTTTTTATTGCTCAATGAAGGATCAACTTACATCAACTTTTGTGTGAAATATGACGGTGGAAAAGGTCTAATGAAACTTGGGAAGAACGGGTGTGTACATTTTGCACGTCTAAGACTATGGAATCAAAAAAGCATTTCATTTTGGAATATGATGCATTCAAAGACATCGGAGAAAGTTATGAAAACATGTTAGCATCAGTTTCTTGGCATTGTCTTTTTAGCCAAAGGATTGTTGAAAGATTGGGCCACCTCATCATCAATTTGAATGGAAAAAAATTGAATTGCCGAAAACGAAAAACAAAAAATTAATAGTCTTATAAATTATTTTTAATCTCGTAAATCTTAAAATATCATTTCATTTCACTTATTAATGACTCAATAAACTTGTAAATATACATAATAACTTTTATCACTATGCTTTTCACCGAACAGCTGCCGCCCATGACCACATCAATAAACTAATTGTTACACCTTTGAAAATTGTGCCCGCTTTACGCTCATGAGATTCCAAGCGATTCAAACTCGCCAATTTAATCTTCAATCCTTCAAAAGTTTACCGTGGCAGTTCATCGAAAATGAAATTCCGATGTAGGCGAATCTACAAATATTAAAATTGTTTGAGGAAGTTGTGACTTCTTTTTATTGAAAATTATTGCTAATAATTTTTTTTTCAAAATAATCAATGCAGTAATTAATTATTCGAAGTTTACAAATTCAAATTTGTTTTTCAGTTGGTTTAAAATTTGGTCTATTTCTCAAATTGTGTGTCATTCTTGTGCAGGGCTATGTTAATCTTCTCTGTATCATTCTAATTTTATTGGATGTCTCCGAATAGATCAAAATTTCATAAACAAATTCAAATTTGTTAAGTTAATGCAAATTAATTGGTTTTGACATTATTGACATAGTAATGGGGGATTACTGCATTTCACCAAAATTAGTTAAGATGTATCAATGTTGGAATTCTTAGAATCATCATTGTAGTTAGACCGGTAATGTTAAAGTTTCACATTATTTTTATTTTTTATATATTAATAAGTATTAAATATTATTATGAGTAGACAATCACTGTGATTAATGCGTATCAATTACTTTATTAATATAATTGTAGTAAGGGTAACAAATTAATATTGTTTATTAGGTATTTTGCACTTTATTTAAATCTCAACATTTTTAATATATAAATTTGGCATGGAAATTTTAGGAGTTAATTTCATAAATGGGGTTAATATTCTATGTCTAAAAAGAAATAGTAAATTTTTTTTTCTAAAAATGATTATTCCAAATGTTACAAAATAAAAAATAGCTAAAATTATATAAAATCAATAGAAATTTAATATTTCTAAAATTATGGTAAAATATTTTGCAATTTTCATTGAGAAGCTCATTCTACAACTTAGTATGAGGTCATGAGGGGATGTGTAAGTTTGTTCATCAGTTTCTCCATCCACTATGCCTCTTTAAAATCAAAATAAATTATGTTCTAAATAGAAAAATAGTGTCCACTATAATAATAAAAATGAATATGATGTAAAGTAATTAGAAGTAAAAAAATTGTGTAAGATGTTTTTAGCTTATACTTCTCATAACTATTTCAACAAGAGATATATGTTAACTAATTTATGTCAATATCAACTTACTATATACCTATATGAAGAAATCTTTTTGTTAAAATAAACTATTTTAATGTTGTATATAAAAAAATATTCAATGTGGGTTATCAATAAAATATTTTAATATGAATTAATATTGACATATACTTAAGAATATATATAATAATAAAAAAACCAATTAATTTGCGTTAAATAAATATTCCGGATGTAATATGTTATATAAAAATTTTAATGTCAATAGATATATATCATTTTAAAAAATATGTATATATCATGTGTTGGAAACACTGAGAGGGGGTGAACCAGTGTTCCTTTTCAATTGTTATTTTTACCAGTTAAATCATTTATATTTAGAACACAAAATGAACAATAGGAATAAATGCTTTTATTAATATAATATTTACAATAAATTAGGTAGAATATATATATAAGGCTTCAACCTGTTGCCAAGCACCAACTTGGTATTTTGTGAGGCTTCAACCTCTAGGGCACCAACCCTATCTTCTCAAGGCACCAACCTTGTCTTTAGGAGCACCAACTCCAAGGACACCAATCCTTCCAATTCTGAGGCACCAACCCCAAGGGCTCCGACCCTATATGGTCAAGGCACCAACCTTGGATTTAGGAGCACCAACTCCAAGGACACCAATCCTTCCAATTTTGAAGCACCAACCCCAAGGGCTCCGACCCTATCTTATCAAGGCACCAACCTTGGATTTAAGAGCACCAACTCCAAGGACACCAATCCTTCCAATTCTGAGGCAACAACCCCAAGGGCTCGAACCCTCTGGTTTTGCTTTGTCAATAAATGTTTTGATTGTATTACACTGCTCTCAAAATCTTCCCCACTATGTTCTATCAATCTACAACTTCACTACTACATCAATGACAACCTGTCTTCATATGAAGGAGTCTTCACAATTCTTCATATTTCCCAAATAGAGTTTGCAAAGTTACCTTATGATGATTTCAAATAGCCATTATGGTCTACAATAGTCTTCACACAACTTCAATGTGTCTACAATGAACTACACTAAGCTCTGCACAAAAACAACTCTATGTTTCAAGCCTATATTCTCACTGTCATGGTAAATGCTTCAGGAGTGACTGCTTCAAGAGTAATTGCTTCAGGACTAACTTCTTTAGAGGAGTGACTGTCGCAGTTTCATATTGTGCATTCAATTAAAAAACAACCTTGTTCATACTCAGATAATCTTCTTAGATCCGCATAGGTGTCCTTTTGAACTGTTATCTCAATCACTATCAAACACAGGTCCGAGATTTTCAATAAATAACCCAGTAAACAGAATGTTCGACCTTCAGCTTCCTTCTTCTTCTGTTGGACCTTTCAGCTTCCTTCTTCGCTTGCTCGACCTTTGGCTTCTTTCTTCTCCCGCTAGACCTTTTGGCTTCCTTCTTCGCTTGCTCGACCTTTGGCTTCCACTTTTGTTCGCTCGACCTTTGGTTTCCTTTTTCACTCGCTCGACCTTTCGACTTCTTGATCTTCAGCTTCCTCTGTCTCTTCAAGTTTACGAGTTGTAAACTGTTACTTCTTCTCTCTGTTACATGCCCGAGATCGATTACCTAAAGTGAAGCGTTTCAACTTGTATATATGTGAGTTTTTTTCCAATAACCAAAAGACACATTCATTGGGAGGAGAGGCCGACTTATGAGTTCACATATTAAAATTATATCGAAGAGTCTTTCATCCTATTCACAAAAACCATATAAGAGAGGCTATACCCACAGGGAGGTCGCACATGCCACATCACTACCTCAATCACAATCACAACTTTCAGAGGTATTTTACAAGTCATGCCCATAACATGGCCGATGGCCGATTGCCCCTACTAGATGCAATATTATATTAAACTATTTTGATAAACCCATTGGGTCCACCACTTTATCGCAATTGTAATTTCATAAGACTCTGCAATTGCAACTTTATGAAAATCCACATTAATAGAGGTCCCCACACGTCACGACTTTAATCCCGCAATCGCAACTTCATGAGAATCTCGCAATCGCAGCATTCAATATCACCGATATTCACATATCACCCCATAGCGGATGCGATATTTAATAAATCGTTTTTAATAAGTTCATCGGGTCCACATCTCTATCACATTAGCAGTTTGACATCCCTTTGAAACTTGCGATTATTGCGGATGTGATATTTTATTAAGTCATGCTATAATGGTACAACGGGTCTGCAATGCTATCCCAGTTGGTGGTTCAGGGGTTTATCGCATTCGACGGTCCAGGGTGACAACCCTTTGTGATTTGTGTAACTTCCTCGATATCTAGACATGATACTACATAAAGGTGTGTTCTAATGGAGCTATCAGGTCCACGTATTATATCACAATCTTGGTTTCGGACTTCGACTGCTACACGAATTAAAACAATCTTAACCCCTGCAATTGAATGTGATCTAAGAGTTTAATATGAGATCGATGGCTAGGATTGAGTGCGGGACTTCATCCACGATCAAGGAAATCCGTAGTTTCCTACCCCCACAGTTGTTAATCATCGTCGACCTAATAGATCTGTCGATCTGGCTATCCAGATCTATTCCTCCGCCATTCTTCTTCTGCAAGAACTTGGGTTTGATCTCCTCCGTTCATTTCTTGACTCCATTATATTGCAATCGGGGGTTTGAGAAGTGTTTACATAACTTAATATAATAGAGCCGCTGATAAAATTCCTGCGATATAAATTCTCTGATGCAGTGTTATTACAAGGTTTTATTCTTGGGTTCTTGCGCCTATGACTTCTCTTCACTCTTCCGCTCTTCTGATAGTTGTTGCTCCTGTGGCTTATCTTCCTGTGACCTCTGATAACTCTATTTATGCTCCTCTGATATCGTTGTTGCTCTTTGTTCTTCCAATAACGCTTACCCTTGGGCATATGTGATAACATGCTTCCTTGATGGCTTCTGATCCTCTGATATCTCTGTTGCTCTTTGTTCTTCCAATAACACTTATGCTTGGGTATATGAGATAACCTGCTTCTTGATGGCTTCTAATGAACTCTTCCTCTTATTCTTTGGCTTCATGGCTTCTCCTCTTTACTCTTTCTCTTTCTCTTTTGATGGCTTCCAATATCTTTCCTCCTTAGTTCCACTATTTCTACTAGGTATGTATTCAATCCTTGGATCCTCCATGAGCAGTATTAAGATCAATGGGCATCAATAGGAAACATCATGTATTAAATAATTTACCATCACAAACTGTTGGGTCCTTATAATACTAGTGATTACCCCATTACTATGGTAGTCGTACCCCTTATTAATATTGTTGTGCCCCTATTTCCCCCATATTGTTATTACTGTGCCTCATAGAATCCCTCTATTGTTATTTGTGTGGCTTTATATTATTATTATTAGGTCGGCTGGGTTATATTGTGAATCCTTAGACTCCTATATATAGAAAGGAGGTTTTGTCATTTGTATCATCCAAGAATTGTTCATTTATGTAATGTAAAGGAGGTTGCCCCCTCGAAGAGGCTGAATTCTAAGGCGTTATCTATCTTTTCTATCTTTTCTTGAGCTAGTTTCATAACATTTGGTATCAGAGCTTTGGATTCTAGGGTTTCGCTGCTCCAAACATGTCATCGTGGCATTTTCGCTATAAATTTTTTTCTGCGATGTTTCAAAAGTCGAAAGAAAAACCCATTTGAGAAGACATCGCGCTGAATCTCGGGTTCGAATTTTAGAGATTTTTGCACTATATATTTGGAGATATGATTTGATGAAGTTGGTCCTTTCGCAAAATCCTGAATTACATTCAAAACAAGTGACCTGGGGCAAATCGTCATAACTTTCTCTCTGGGCATCAGATTTAAATTTAATAAGAAGGTACAGAAAGAGGACGGACTGTAGTTTCTTTTATATATTTTTCAGAGGCAAAGTTCAAAATAGTGACACGTGGCACTTCATACAAGTTCGCTCTTCTAAAAAGGTCTATAATCAGGTCACTATGGGAGATTTCGCATAACTCTTCATTGGAGAATCCAATTGGGGTCAGACTGGTGGCATTGGAAAGAGGACACAGAGGGCTACCGCAGATCGCAATTTCATAACTGGATGTTCTAAAAGTACATAGATACATTAGAGGCAATATCGAGCTCCTACAAAGAAAAAAAAGGTGTGTAGATTTTTTTAAATTTTTGCTTAAGATTGGTTTGAAAATTTATTTTGAAGGAATTAAAAGGGCTAGTAGAGCATTATTATCGGTAACTGATGCCTCGAGGAAAGAAAATGCAAACACCTAGTAAGGAACCTGAAAGCTCTAAAATGACTCATGAAGAAGAGGAAGAAATGCTACATGATATATCAAAATTACAAGACCAAGTGCAAAAAATGTCAGCCTCACATAAGCTAACAGAAGCTAAGATAAATGGCATGGAATCTAAGATAAAGGGCGTGGAAGCTAAGATGAACGATTGAAAGACAAATTTGAAGATAGACATGGATGATTTGAAGACAGATTTGAAGACAGACATGGACGAATTGAAGATAAATATGAATAAGTTGTTACAAGAAATGGTCACTAAGGGTGAAAGAGTAGTAAAGGAAACTCATGATGAGAACAAAAGAAATGTTAATCATGATTCCATAGACTCTAATGTGGGATCGAAAACCCATCATATTCCAAAAATCGATATGAGAAAGTTTGATGGCAAGGATCCCGCAACATGGATATTACAGATGGAGCGATTTTTCGATCTCAATAATGTGCAAAACACACAAAAGGTATGTTTGACAACTTTATATTTGGAACCAAATCAGTTTATATGGTATCAATGGCTTTGCTCTCGTAAACAATTTATCACTTGGGAAATTTTTATGGAAGAATTGGTAGCACATTATGAGGATACAAAAAAGCAACACTTTTTTTAGCCAATGATAAGTCTCAAACAAAAGGGTTCAATAATGGAGCACATTGAGGAGTTCCAAAAATTGAACATAAGGGTAAAAGATATTCCAGAGGAGCATAGGATTGATGTGTTCATAGGGACTTTAAAGGATAATATCCAACATGATGTTCGCCTTTGGGAACCTGATTCATTAGAGAAGGCATTCAGGTTAGCAAGAAAAATGGAAAGCAAAATTATGGCCACCAAGAAGCATACCACTCACAACTATAAATATGGAAGTGTTGTCCCTAGTTTTCCACAACCTATAAGGTTGACACCACAAAAATTGGAAGAAAAAAGAGCAAAAGGGCTTTGTTACAGTTGTGATATTAAATACACTAAAGGTCATAAGTGTGCTGAGAAGAAATTATTCTACATAGATTGTGAAGAGGAAGAAGAAAAGGAGCAAGAAAGGTCAAAAGAAGAGGATATACTCCAGGAACAAAGCCTAGATGAAGAACAATGAATCTGACCATATCTTGTAATGCATTGGCGGGAATTACCACTCCTCAAACCATCAAGATAGAAGGACAAATCAAGAAGAAAAAGGTAATAGTGTTGATTAATTCAGGAAGTACTCACAATTTTATTCATTGCAAGGTAGAAAAAGAATTGAATTGCTTCTTATATCCAGCACCAGTGTCAAGTGATGGTTGCAAATGGAGGAACAATAAATTGCTCTGGAAAGTGCCATAATATCAAGCTATCCATGGGAGAATATGTATTGACTAGCCCAATGCTTTCCATTCCAATGGGAAGTGTTGATGTTGTACTAGGAGTCCAATGGCTACAATCCTTGGGTACAATAGCTTTTAATTTTCAAGAACTTTTCATGAAATTTTCTATGGAAGGAAAAGAAGTTGTATTAAGGGGTATTGCAGGGAAACCAGGAAAGATTATCAGCTCTAATGGTATGACAAAGCTTCTAAAAAAGGAACAAAGAGGTGTAATTGCACAATTATGTTCGCTAGATGTTTCCACATCGGAATCATCTATTTCTCCAGATCTCCAAAAAGTCCTGATAATCATTCCAAGGTATTTGAGACCCCTAAAGGTCTCCCACCTGTGCATGATCATGATCATGCTATTCATCTAATT